>JACGWL010000001.1:585217-686221 GCA_034509725.1 Sesamum angolense | reverse complement strand
TGTCATAATGGATAGAAGAATCAATAATTAAGAGATGGTTGTCTTGGGACAATGATAGGTAATTGTATGCAGGAGGAAAACTGATGTTTGATATTCATCCTAGGATTGCATACAACCTAGCGACCAAGATTTCAGTAGAGTTTAACCCTTCATCAGGATTTTAAAAGAAAAGATCTTATGAAAGAAGGAAATAGACCATATTCTAAACTTATAGAATTGCTTATGCCCTTTCCAATACTCATCATTCGGATTTATTCCTTAGGAAGAGTATATTGAATTCCAGAATTTTCAAGGAATTTGCTAAGGTAATGGCACAGATCCAATTAGGATACCTAGAATTGGTGGTGTCGATATCGTTATAAAAGATCACCAGTCTTAGACCGAACAATGAGTTCTAGGATTGAGTATGGTAGCAGAATGTCCTTTCAGAAGATAGGATAACAGGCTACAAAGGAAAAGAGAAAGACTTAACTCCTCAAGAAATTAGGGTAGATAACGTAAAACTTAAATGCCCTGAAGGATGGAAAGAGATACAAGTTATATTTTGACATCACTAAAAATGAAAACTTTTTCCTTGTGATGACTTATATCATTTGCAGCAACCTGTTGTTGGTAGATATGAAGGCATGTTAGAAATAGCAGGCCATGAATTTCTAGTTGCAGGTTGCAGGAAGAGAAAATGGGTGTATGACTTTGGGGTTAAGTTTCCTCGAAGATCATAAACCATGGGGAAGAAAAGGTAATGGTATGGAGTTCAGTCTTGATGGTGTACCATAAGGATTGAATGACAAGCCCCTTTTCTATATACATATCTGTTGGTATGTTATATGATCAATATAAGACAGAATATTTTGCAGCTTATATTGACTCAGGATCAGGAATTTGCACAGCAAAACCTGGAGTTTTCCCTAAGGAAGCAAGGGAAACCTTACCTGTTATTGCAGGAAGGGATTTTTCACAAAAAATCCTATACTCAATACAGGAATTCGAGAAGCAAAAATCATGATCGGGGGAGCATTTGGAACGCCCTGGTTCAGGGTAAAAACACCTCCATTTACTTTCATGATACAGGTGCTGATATCTTGCTGGGTAATAATTTTATTCAAACATTTGCAAGATATATGCAGGATAATCAGAGAAATCTGTTAATCTTTACTACTAACTGTGGTAATGAGATACAGGTTCTGCGAAGAAAAAGGCATTTAACAATAATGCCTATAAATTTTCGCAGCAAGCGTGGTGATTTCGATGCCAAATTGACTAATCCAAAAATGCAGGATAAAGGAAATTTGGAAAAGTTCTTTTGTCTTCAGGCAACAGGGACTCATCGATACGATAGTTTTACGAGGAATCTGAGGAAGAAATCAAGAACCTCAGGAAATACAGGAGTTAAAATGGACATAAGCGAGGAAAGCATTCTTTCTCTCGAAAATGTCAAGCGACTCATCCAGAGAAATTTCAGTGAAAATCCTCTGGCATGGTGGGAATAGGAACAAGATCGAAGCTACTCTAAAGATTAAAGAAGAGTGCAAATACGAGTATGTTCGATACAAGCCTATTCAGATGAACATGGAGGACAAGAAGATATGCAGATCATTATCAAGGAGCATATCAGCCTTGGACTCATTGAGCCTGGAATCTCTGCCTATAGTAGCCCTGGATTTCTGGTAAGAAACCATGGCGAGATAAAGCGAGGTAAACCCAGGTTGTAATTAACTATCAAGGTATTAATAAAATACTTGAATTTGATGGTTATTACATCCGAGTAGAGAACACTTAATTGATTGCATTAAGGGTGCAAAAGTGTTTTCTAAATTTGATTGCAAATCTGGTTTTTATCAGATTAAAATGGAGAATGAATCAAAAAAGTTTACTGCATTCTCTACACCACAAGGTCAATATATCTGGAACGTGCTACCAATGGTTTAGCTAATGCACCCCAGATATTTCAAAGAAAAATGGATAATCTTTTTAAAGATTATTTTGAGTTCATGTTTGTCTATATTGACGACATCTTGATTGCATCTAAAAAATATGAAAGATCATATTAAACATTTAGAAATATTTTCTGATGCATGTCATAAAGAGGGTTTAGTACTTTCTGAAAGAAAGCTACTATTGCAGTCAATAAAATTGAATTTTTAGGAATTCTTATTGACGAAGCAGGTATTGAGTTGCAGGAACATATTGTGGAAAAATCCGCAATTTTCCAGATGTACTCAAAGATAAGAAGCAATTACAGAGCTTCTTAGGAGTTGTGAATTTTTGCAGGTATCTTTATAAAGGATCTTGCAAAATACAGGAAGGATTTCCGGCCACTTTTGAAAGAAACAGAAAGTGCAAAGTGGAAATGGGAGGAAATTCACACACAAAGGGTTCGTGAGCTAAAGCAGGTTTGCAATAATCTGCCAAAGCTTGCAATACCGCAGGACGAGGATGAATTGGTAGTCTACACAGATGCCAATGATTACAGATGGGCAGCAGTGCTCATGAAGAAGACTACTACAGGGGAAGAACCTTGTAGATACACAGGAGGGTTGTTCACCGAACAACAAGCCCAAATGTGGCACATCAACGAGAAGGAATTCTTTGCAGTCTGGAAGGCTTTTAAGAAATGGCCCTTATTCTTACTTGCTAAAGAATTTACATTGAAAGTTGATAATACTAATGTTAAAGCTTTCCTGAAAATAAACTAGAATCAAAAATAGAGAAAGCTCGTATTATCAGATGGCAAGCTGAATGCCAATATTATTGTTATAATATTGTCGTTATAAAATCTCATGAAAATGTTCTTGCAGATTTCTTGACAAGAGATGGAGGGAGCTGAAGCAAACTCCGTTATGCTAAGACTCAGGCACCTCAGAGAGAACCTCGAGGAGCTTGACCGAGAATTTGGACGGCTAGCGGTTAACGCCCAAGTAGCCGGACAAGTCCAGCGAGCTGATCTGGATAAAGTCCAGACAAATATCAGGAGTTCCTTGGTAGCTTCAACGGCGCTATGGAACGCTCTACTAGAACCAATTCGAAAGGCATCGCCCTCGGTGATGACTCGCGAGTTGAGAGAGCAGGGCTCTAAACCTGCGCTTAGAGTACAGGGCTCTAGACCTGTAGCGGCAGATTCAAGTACTGCTTGCACAAGGCCATCATCAGATTCTGGTGAAACGGCGACAAACGAGTCACAGGGAGTGAAAACCTCTGATGATTCGAGTCAACCCAGTACCTCTGGGGTTAAGAGGGAGATTAGTCTTAGGCCAATGACAGGCATTTCTAAGACTAATACTAACGAATTATCTTCTTCATCTTTCTGCTTGGCAGGTTTATCAGAGGATGTGGGAAAAATTAATTTCCCGCAAAGGTGTCAACCCAAGCAAGACCATTATCGAGACCACTGGAAAATATAATAGGGTCTGGATGATGGAAGGATCAAAACCCGAAGAAGTTCGAGAATGGTATGAGTTTGGCCCTGGCTTCAGTTCATACTATGTCACCAAGTTTTCCGGAAATCTCCAAATTACCGGAATGGATTAGTGGGGCGGTATATGATTCATGGCAAAACAATCCCCACTTAAAGAGAGGAGATATCTTGGAGCTAAAATTCATTTCAGCAGCTCCAGAGATGGCAGGAAAGGGGTCTCATCCAGCGTTTCATTTTATCAAGCTGCAGAGACCAGACATGGTGGCTTTCAACAGAATCAAAGCTACCACAGAAGAAGCTCCACTGGTGTCAGCTATTAGCGAAGACGATATTTCCACCAGAAGAGCTTGGGGTTTATGGGTCTGTCTCACGAGATGGACAAAGTCAAGTATCCATGCAAAATCTTCTCCAACAAGGTGAATGGATCGTTCCTGTTAAACTCCATGACAGGAAAGAGCACTGAGTTTGCAGAAAGCATGTTCGAAAAGAAAAGAATGCTTATATGGGAACAAGCTACCTGCAACCGAGTCGACAAGGATGAAGGCATGCAACATGTTGCATGTTGGGCAATGGCATAACCATGTATGCCCTTGCTGTGAGAAACAGGAAAAACCACTGTTCGGCACAAAGATACGGGTGACCCAAAAGAAACCCGAACCAAACCCGGACAAAGGTAAAAGGAAGAATTTTTACAAGAACAAGTAAAAACCGAAAAATGTAAAAATTCAAAAAGGAGACTGTCGGCAGAAACTGACAAAAGCCAACAGTCAGAGCCAGCTAGCAATTGAATGGCCAACAAGCCATTATGGAATACAGCTGGAAAGGACGATGACGGAAGCAATGACGTCATCCAGATGACGAACGCAGTGACGTCATCAAAACAAGTTGAAGTCCGCATTTGAAGTCCGCGGATGGCTATAAAGAAGGAAGCTGAGAAGCAGAATGGGATCATCAAATATTTTCCCCTACTCTTCAAAGCATAAAATTCCAAGTATCTATCCTTGTAATTTTTTCAGTTCTTAGTTTATGGGGGTTTCCCCAAAGAGTCTGGCCCTCAATACCATGAGAGGCTAAACAGTTGTCTCCTCCAAGGGAGGAAATAGTATTTATGTAATATTTCATATAGTTCTTCAATAAAAAAGGGCTTCTATCCGATTTGCTCACCCCAAAGTTTATTAAGTTTCTGTTCGGAAGTATCTTCTACGCCCTAAGGTAGGAAACGAAATAGGGCTGTGCTGTTTTGTTACTGAAGGAACCAGGTACCTGCGAACCCATCAGCTGCGGTTGTGTGGTTGGAAGAAGTCCGTAAAACCGAGGACTTGGGATACCCGGAAGCAAGGCGGTCGAACCAAGGTATGACTTTACAGAAGCTTGATAATAATACGGAAGCATGTTGGGCCAAACTAGAGCATGTGTATGGGCTATATTATATTTTTCTAGAAGAAGGCAAAACGGTCACTAAATAAGCTGAAGGACCAAAATAGAACATTTTTAAGAAGATGAAGGACTAAATTGGAAAAACAAAAAGTTGGAGGACTAAAAATGAAAAGCTAAATGTAGGAGGACCAAAACTGTAATTTTCCCGACATTCACATATGGTTACACATTGATTGAAGGCGATTCTTTGGTAGCCAATCTTGAGAAAATAACCTACGAGGTTAAATTCAAGCAGTCAGCAGATGGCGGCTCCATTTCTAAGGTTACAAGCAAGTACTACACTATGGAGATTTTACTCTCAAAGAAGATGAAGTCAAGGCAGGTAAGGAAAGGGTCTTGGTGATGTTCAAGGCTGTGGAGGCTTTCCTAATTCAAAACCCTGATGCCTATGTTTAATGTACTCATGCTATATTAACAGATATGCTCTTCCAGATGTTTTCTGTTGTGGTTATTTTCTTCTCTTCGGCAAGTGATCACCCGTTGTACTAAAAATCAATAATGAGCTTCTATTGAATAAAATGTACCTTTTGAATTCTGTGTGCGTGTGCGTAGATGGAGAAGTGATCCTTATGTTTGAAACCTGATTAAGTAAGGTAATAACCAAACAGCAATTAACGTAATTACACTGGATCAACGCTGAAAACTGGTTAAAACAATGAGCAGGTTTTGTGATTGATCTGTTTACTTGATGCAAGATCTACAGGAGTAACAGGGCAATTAACGGAAGCATGAGACGTTTATACTTTATACCATCAGAAGACTACTACTAATACTGCATTGTGAAAACAATTGTCGTAACTCATAATCAATTAAAAATATACAACGGTGAGATGTATTATGAAGAGTGAGAAGCAGATAGCTTAAGACATTCACTCTGGCATCTCTGGAGGCAAACATCGTTCCAGTTAGGTACTTGATGTTGGTTAACACAGACAGTTCGAGCACAGGCATCAGCACAAGCATCGAGTTCAGAAACACCACATACCGTAACGCATGTGTCAGGGATTGGTTCCTTGGAGAATGCTCCTACTTTCTTCACCATTCTCTTCGATGTACATACTCTCTCGCATGCAAACATGTCATCAGCACTCTTTTTACTGCCTGGGGCACTTTTGATCCGTTGCTCCTCAGCATGTCGTGCCTTGATCTGAAAGCTTGGCCAGCAATGAAAACTGGAATAGCAGCCCCTAGCCGCGTCCACCATACCTCAACCATTGGTTCTACCCCTACAAAGCCCTTTACTTTCTTGTTTTTGCGATGCTCTTGCTAAATAAAATGTAACAGATGACTTTTTATTCAATATGTTCCTTTGAAGTTTAAGGCATATCAGATTCCAAAACAAGCACAAAAACATCAAAGACAGGATATATGTTCAATCAGGCAATACCACAGTGAGAGATATAAATACAAATCCATTTATTTTCTGGTAAATGCACCAACTTAATAATATCCCTCCAAATAACTCATGCTTGCTTGTTTCTGAGAGAAACAAAAAGGTGATTCCCATGAAAGTTATCCAAATCAATTTTGAATTCAGTCCATGTATCGCTCTACAGCCAACGATCTCCATACGGCCAAAGTCCGAGGTAAAGACATTCAATCAGCCCCATTTGGTAAACGGCAGGGTGACTCTTAACATAGAAAAATGCCTCGGTATCTAATTAGCAATGCCACAACAATTACCTAATGGTTTGTATGAGCGTTACCAGAAGCCTATGGTTAAACCAAACTGAAGCTACAAGGTGTAAAGTTGAGGATACAGGGAAACGATAGTACCGGAACAAGTTGGAATTTACTCCTAAACAAACTAAAACCTAGAGAAAAACAAATCCTAATAGATTTTTACCAGTTTCATTCAAATTAATCTAATTCCATATACGTATCACACTTAGCAAGTGGAATTCTTTCAAAATTTAGCTCACATGAAAGAGCCTCACAAGAGTAATGTTGATTAACTAAAAAAAAGATTCTCAAAAAATTTATGCTCATGAACAGTAGTTTTTTTTCTTCTTTTTGTTATGCCGAAGGTTAAAGGTGGTAGAGAGTCTACCTTGATAGAGGACGTCGTTGGTGGCCGGCTGCTGGCGGAATTCAAACCTGAAGTTCAGCATAATTTCATGAAAGTGAACACAACAAAAAAGAAAAAGGAACTCTCCGGTGAAATTACAGTTACACCCCTTATAATTTGAAAAAACTATATTTAATATTTTTGGAATTTTACTTTCATCTAAGTCAGTATTAAGTAAATTTGGGGTAAATATACAAAAAAAAATTGAATTTTTGTTTTATCAGCAAATTCCGTATTTTAACTAATTGAGGGACTTATTTGTTAGATTGAAGCAAACCTCATAGGTGCTAGATTTAATTTCCCAAATTATAAAGGGATTTATGTGTAATTACATCAAACTTCAAAGGATGGAAGAGTAATTATACCAAAACATGATAAAAATTTGGTGAAAGTACACTTCTAGTATCATAGAATAAATAAAAACTTTTTAGTCCTAAATTTTATAAAATTTTCAAAACAATCTTAAAATTGATAAAACTCAATATATTAATCCTACTCATAGGTTAAAAAATAAGGCAAATTCAACGCTAGTTTCATAATGGGGCTAGTCGATTAATGGACCAAATCAGTTGTTAGGCCTCCAAATAGGCCCAATTGGAATTTTAGGCCTGATCCAGTCACGTATAAATAAGATTGAAGCCCAGCCTAAATAGCCCAACCCTTTACCTCCAAAACTTACGAGGAGGATTAAATTGAAGTAGTTAATAAAGGATTTTCTCAATGTTTAAGAATTATAGTATGGACTTTGTCAGTAGTGGCACACAAGTCTAGAAAAAATCTAATAACAACAACAACAACAATAATAATTGATGAGTGCGAAAGTAGCACAGGTTTAACAAGTTTAGAATTTGGATCTGGATTTAGGCCAAGAAATGAAGAAACTTGAAAAACAAAACCTATAAAACAACACATTAGCACTCTGATGCACAAGTTAGTATCGAACTAGAGAGAAAATAAATTAAAATGAGAAATAGTGATAGAGTAAGCAATTTTGTGAGAGAAATCGTGTTAAGAATGTGATTAGAGTGCAAAGAGAGATTGATAGCAATTTTCCAGCATCTGAAAAGTATCCCCACTTGAAGGATCAAACCAATATAGAGGGGTGTTCTCCTGATATGGGGCTCTGTACGTGTGCCCTATTTTCAGGTGAAAGGAATAGAAACTGATTGGATAGGCTTTAATTCTGTTATTATCTCCTTCTAATTTTTGTTGGTGACACCCTATCTCCACGTTCAGGGGGATTCTTCACAACTGCTGAATTAGTTCAATTGCCGTTCACAAGGACTACATTCATGTGGCATAATTGCAGAGATGGTGAACGTAGCTTGTGGAAAAAGCTGGACCGCATGCTAGTAAAGGAAGCATGGCTTGTTGCTTGGCCAAATACTAAATATCTTTGTGCTAGCCCAAGGACGTTAGATCACTCACCCATGATTCTGCAAGATCAACAACATCACAGAGAGGGTCTATTATTTCAGTTTGAGAACTTTATTGCTAAGTTACTGGATTTTATGCAAGTTGTTCAGCAAAATTGGAGGCACCAGATTGTGGGAACAACGATGTATAGCTTCTCACATAAGTTGAAAATTTTGAAGCATTCATTACACGAGCTACGGGGGAAATGTGGTGATGTGTAATTTACTAACTGATTTTAATTTGGTTTTGAATGAATTTGTGGAATATTATAGTCATTTGTTTGGAGATACAAGGCGTGAGGGTTCTATATCCCTGGATTTCCTCCAATCGTATATTAAGCACTTGATAACGGAGGAGGAGGCTGCTCTTATTTCAGCTCCAGTGATGAGAAATGAAGTTCGAGATGCAATGTTTGATATCGATGAGGACAGTGCCCCAAGTCCTGATGGTTTTTCATCAGGTTTTTTCAAAGCTGTGTGGCCCATTATGGGAGAAGATGTTACAAAATCCATTAGATTTTTTTTTAGAATGGGCGGATACTCAAGCAAGTTAATACAACATTGTTAACAGTCATTCCAAAAGTCAATATGCCTAGTAAAGTTACTGATTTCCGGCCCATATCCTGTTGTAATGTCATTTATAAGGCCATCACTAGAATCATGGAGAAAAGAATGCAAGCTGTCTTGGAAAGCTGATTGATTCTACAGAAAATGTGTTTGTGCCGGCTAGAAGCATATCGGATAATATACTCTTGGCTCAAGAACTATTATCTGGTTATAATAAGAAACATCTACCTCCGAGATGTACCATCAAGGTGGATCTTCAAAAAACATATGATTCAGTTGAGTGGAACTATCTTATGGTTGTGCTTCGACTATTTGGATTCCTACTTCCTTTCATTAATTTGGTGGATCAGTGTATATAGACTGTTTCATTCTCTATCTTGTTGGATGGTGGCATCCATGGCTTTTTTCCTAGTACACAAGGACTTCGTCAGAATGATCCCATCTCACAATATCTATTTGTGTTGGTCATGGAATCATTCCATTTGTTACTAAAATGGAAGATTAGTAATGAGGACTCTTTCAAATTTCATTGGCGGTACAAGGAAATAACTCTTACTAATTTGTGTTTTGCTGACGACATTCTTTTATTTTGTCTAGCAGATATTCACTCAATCACATTATTGAGAGATGCTTTACAGGAATTCTCCAACCTTTCCGGACTTAAAGCAAACTCATCAAAGAGCCGTGTGATTCTGTCTCGATCACGCAGAGCACCTAAAGCAACAAATTCTTGAAATTTTGAGGTATCCGATTGGCGAATTGCACATTAAATACCTGGGAGTTCTACTTCTAGCTTCGAAACTCACTTGTGTTAATTGTGCTCCATTACTCTATAAAATTGAGCAGCATATTGTGGGTTGGAACCATCCAAAATTGTCATATGTTCTAATCTAAACCATTCTTAATTCTCTTCATGTTTACTGGGCATCGATTTTCCTTCTACCAAAAGGTGTTGTTAGACAATTGAAAGAAAACTTCAGGAGTTCTTGTGGAAAGGGACGTCGGACAGAGGTTGTTATAAGGTGGCTTGGGATACTATTTGTCTTCCTACATCACATGGAGGACTTGGTATAAAAACTATACATGCTATAAATCAAGCCTTGATGGGTAGACATCTTTGGGAATTGATATCTAATAAGGTAGACTTTATTTAGATGAGTTGGATTATGAATTATCGGCTCAAGCAACAAACCATATGGACTTTTCAGGGGTCTATTCGTAAGAAATTCTTCGAGGGGCTAGTCTGAAAAGTTGGTAATGGTGATTATTTTCGCCTATGGTTAGATCCTTGGCACTCGGATGGGACTCATATGCATAAAATTGTTCGAGGACCGACAGTGAAAGGTCTACCTAGAGATTAATGGCTCTACACAGTTCTTGAGTATGGCAAATGGAATTGGCCATTGACAAGGAATGTTGAAATTCATGATATTGTTTTCACGACTTCCCCTGATTCATCACAACAATTAGGACCGTGTGCTTTGGAGAGAATCTATTGGTGTTTTTACTTCCAATGGTGCATATTTGATATTTGCTCGGAACATACTGCGTGGAATGGTCCTCTCTTCTACATGGCCATTTTCTCCAAGTTATCAACACTACACAAACCATGGTGCCAAGTCTAAGACACTAGGTGTGTATTGTGTGACCGACACAGGAGGAATCCCATAATCATCTCTTCTTCCAATGTTCTTACACGAAAGGATGTTTGGAATTCGGGTGAATAAAGTCATATTCGTATGGCCTTATCGGGATGATTGGAAGCTTGGAATCTATTGGCCAAGTAAGAGGTGGAGAAGTACACACATGACCAATAGTGCATCAAAATCTCTCTTAGTAGCGTTTATATACTTTATTTGATCGGAGAGGAATGCTAGACACTTTAACGGAACATCTACGAGTGTAGACCAATTCATGAGGATGGTGATGGAATATGTTAGATCTCGAATTATTAGTGGTGAACTTAGTCATAGCTTGCAATCTCATGTTTTGTATGGAATTTGGCAAATCGCCTGCCATTGATGATCGTACTTTGCTAGCATGTTGTTTGTAACATTTTTCTTTATTTAATGTAATTTATATTTACCCAAAAAAAATAAATCTACATCTCCATAAATTCATACCTTGATTTGACTGTCTTGCTCCCGAGTATTCCTAGTCCTTAATTTTACAAAGTTCGTCCAACCATACAACAACAGCTGATGGTTCGCAGGCACTTGGTTCTTCAGCAACAAACAACACAGCCTATTTCTTTTTCTACCTTAGGGCGTAGAAGATATTAAAGAACAAATACTTAATAAAATTTTGAATAAATAAGTGGAACATAAGCCCGTCTTTATTGAAAAAAAGTTTAAAATATTACATGGATAATTCTTGCTTTATAGGAGGATACAACTGTTTACCCTAGCATATAGAGGACTATACTTGTTAGGGAAGCCCACATGAAAACTGAGAATTTAAAACTACAAAACTTTTTGAAAACTCTAAATCTAATACTTTGAAGAGTTAGAGAAAATTTCTAATGATCCCATCCGCTTTGTTGTTTTCTTATTTATAACTGTCCCTGGATTTCAAACATGGACTTGGAACTTATTTTTTGATGATGTCATTGTTTGTCATTACTTTGTCTTTTCAGGGTGACGTTATTGTGTTCGTTATCCCTCATCCTTTCCAGCTGCTGGTCATGATTACTTGTCGGCTATGTGATTGTTAGTTGGTCTTTTCCTTTCTGACTGTTGGCCTTTGTTTTCATTTATCAACAATCTTAACTCTTGATTTTTACAGTCGACATTTTTTATTTTATTTTGTAAAAATCCTTGCTTTTACCCTTGTCATGTTTTAGTTCGGGCTTCTTCTGGGCAACCTGAATTTTGATTCCGAACACGGGTTTTTTTTTTATTTCTACCAGCAAGGGCATATATGGTTATGGCATTGCCTAATATGTAACATGTTGCATGTCTTTATTCTTATGGCCTCGGTTGCAGGCAGTTTGTTCTCCCAAATAAGCATTCTCTTTTTCTTGAACATACTTTCTGCAAACTCGGTGTTTTTTCCTATCATGGAATTTAATAGGATGATCCATTTATTTTGTTTGAAAATATTTTAAATAGATACTTGACTTTGTCCATTTCGGTGAGACAAACCCATAGACCCCAAACTCTCTTGGTAGAGATATCTTCCTCACTAGTGGCTGATATTAGTAGAGTTTTTCCTGAGGTAGCCTTAATTGTATTAAAAGCTACCATTTTTGGTCTCTATAGCTTGACGAAATGGAATGTTGGATGAGACCCCTTATCCACTATTTTCAGAGCTGCAGATACAAATTCTAGCTCTAGAATATCTCTTTTTTTTCAAGAGGGGGTTATTTTGCCAAGAGTCATGAACTTCCCCACTAATCTAGTCTAGAAGTTTTGAGATTTTCGAAAAACTTGAAGACATAGTATGAACTAAGCTAGTGCCCCAAATCATACCACTCTCGGACATCTTCTGATTTAGACCCTTCTAACATCTAGACTTGGTTATATTTTCTGGATGTTTAGATGATGATTTTGCTTAGATTAACGCCTTTGCGACAAGTTAGTTTTTCTCATATAGGCTGGTAAACCTGCCAAGCAGAAGCAGAACATATCAATTTGGTAATATTAGCCCTAAAGGTGCCTGTCATCGACCTAAGGCTAATCTCTCCCTCTTTGACTCTAGAGATGTTGGATTGACTTGGATCGAAAAGAGTTTGTACTTCCTATGATTCAATTATTGTTGTTTTACCATAATCTAGTGATGACCTCGTGTAATCGGTACTTGAATCCGACGCTACAGGTTTAGAGCCCTATACTCTGAGGGCATATTTATGGTCATGCTCCCTCAACTCAGGAGTCATCACCGAGGGTGATACTTTTCGAATTGATTCTTGTAGATCATCCCATAGCACGGTTGAGGCTACCATGGTACTTCTTATTGCAATCTGGACAGTGTAAAGATCACCTTTTTAGACTTGGCCAGCTACTTAACGATTTATCGATAGCTGCCCGATTTTTTTATCAAGCTCCTCAAGTTTCTCCTTGAGATGCCTAAGCCTTAAAATGATGGAGTTTGCTTCAGATGCCTCCATCTCTTGTCAGGAAATCTGCAAAAGCATTATCGTGAGATTTTATAACGATAATATTATAATAATATTAATATTGGCGTTCATCTTGCTATTTAAGCTTTCTCAATTTTAAACTCTAATTTATTTTTTAAGAAAACTTTAACATTTGTATTATCCAGTATCAATGTAAATTCTTTAGCAAGGATGGATAAAGACCATTTCTTAAAAGCCTTCCAGACTGCAAAAAACTTTTTCTCGTTAATGTGCCAAACATGGGCTGTTGTTCTGAGAACAATCCTTCTACAAGGTTCTTCCCCTGTAGTAATTCTTTTCATGAGCACTGTTGCCCATCTATAGTCATTGACGTCTGTGTAGACCACCAATTCATCCTTGTCTTGTGGTATGACGAGTTTGGGCAGGTTACCTATTTCAACTCACGAACCCTTTGAGTATGAATTTCCTCCTATTTCCACTTTGAACTTTTTGTTTCTTTCAAGAGTGGTCGGAAATCCTTTATGTATTTTGCAATATCCTTGATAAAGATACCTGCAAAATTAATAATTCCCAAGAAACTCTGAAAATACTTCTTATCCTTCAGAATGTTTGGAAAATTATGGATTATTTCCACAATATGATTATGTAACTCAATACCTATTTTGTCGATAAGAATTCCTACAAATTCAATTTTACTTACAACAATAGTAGGCTTTTTCTCAGAAAGCACCAATTCTTCTCTATGATATTTATCAGAAAATATTTCAAGATGTTTAATATATTTTTTTCATATTTTTGGATCTAATAAGTATTTAGTCAATATAGACAAACATAAACTCAAAATAATCTTTAAAAAGATTTATCTATTTTTCTTTAAAATAGCACATTCCAGATATATTGTCCCTGTAGAGTGGAGAATGCAGTAAATTTTTTTGATTCACTCTTCATCTTAATTTGATAAAAACTAGATTTGCAATCAAATTAGAAAACACCTTTACATCTTTAATGCATTCAATTAAGTGTTCTCTACTCGGAATGTAATAACCATCAAATTCTAATATTCTAAATCCCTTTATAGTTAATTACCAACCTAGGTTTACCAATTTTTATCTCACCATAATTTCTTACCAGAAAATCAAAGCTACTGTAAGCAGAGACTCTAGGCTCGATGAGTCCAAGATTGATATGCTCCTTAATAATCTCTTGCATATCTTTTTTTTCCTCCATGTTCATCTGGATAGATTTGTATCAAACATACTCGTATTTGCATTCTTCTTTGATCTTTAGAGTAGCTTCGATTTTATTCCTATCCCACCATGTGAGAGGGTTCTCGGCGAAATTTCTCTAGATAAGTCTCTTGACATTCTCAAGGGAAAGCTTGCTTTTCTCGCATATGTCTAGTGACTTTATCTCCTGCAATGTTTCCTTGAGGGTTTTAATTTCTTCTTCAAATTCCTCATAGAAGCTATTGCTATCGATGAGTCCCGATTTCCTGAAAGACAAAAGAGCTTTACCAATTTTTTTCTATCCTACATTTTGGGATAAATTAATTTGGCATCTTCATCACCACGCTTGCTGCGAAAATTTATGGGCATTATTTTGTTAAATGTCTTTTCTCTCCACAAAATATGTATCTCACTACCATAGTTACTAGTAAAAATTAACAGATTTATGTTATTGTCCTGCACATATCTTGTAAAGGTTTGAATAAAATTGTTACCTAGCAAAATTTCGGCACCTGTATTATGAAAGTATTTAGGAGGTGTTTTTCACCCTGTACCAAGGTATTCCAAATGCTCCTCCAATTATGATTTTTACTTCTCATATCCCCTTATTGAGTATCAGGATTTTCTGTGAAAAATCTCTTCCTCCAATAACGGGTAGGTTCCCATAGCTTCTCTAGAGAAAACTCCAGGTTTTATTGTGGAAATTCTTTATCTTGAATCAATATAAGCCGCAAATTATTTTGTCTTATATTGATCATATAACATACCAACAGATATGTATATAGAAAAGGAACTAGTCATTCAATCTTTATGGTGGCACCATCAAGACTAAATTTTATACCGCTACATTTTATTTCTCATGATTTATGATCTTCGAGAAAATTTAACCCCAAAGTCACACTCTCAGTCTCTCATCCTACAACACCTGAAACCATGATCTTATGGCCTGCTATTTCTAGCATGTCTTCATATTTACCAGTAACAGGTTGTTGCAAATGATATAAGTCATCACAAGAAAAATAATTTTTTGTCTTAGTGATATCAAATATAACTTGTATTTCTTCCCATCCTTCAGGGCATCTACGTTTTACATTATCTATCCTAATCTCTTGAGGAGTAAATGTTTTAATCAACTCCTTTTGTTTTTCTTTGTAGCATGTAATCCTATCTTTCAAAAAGGACATCTTGCTACTGAATGCAATTCTAGAGCTAACTGTTCGATCTAAAACTGTGTGATACTTTATAACAATATCAACACCACCCTATTCTAGGTATCCTAATTAGATCTAGTGTCATTACCTTAGCAAATTCCTTGAAACGTTTAGGAATCTCAATATACTCTTCCTAAGAAACAAATCTGCAAAATGATGTGTATTGGAAATGACGTACGTTATTTGATAAGTTATAGAATATGGTCTATTACCTTCTTTTATTAGATCTTTTCTTTTAAAATTCTAATGAAGGGTTAAGACTCTGCTAAAATCTTGGTGTACTAGGTTGTATGCAATCCTAGAATGAATGTCAAACATCAATTTTCCTGCATAATAATTATCTATCATTATCCCAAGACAACCATCTCTTAAGTTGTTGATTCTTCTTCCATTATTGATAAACGTATTTCAGAATCAATTATTTTCTTAAAAGTTGCTTTTATTACTACTTCAATAGTCCCTACGTGGAACCATTTTATAGTAATAACTATTTCTTCTCCAAACCTACTTAATTCGTCTAGAGCTGCATTTTCAACACATTACCAGTAAGTTCCATCGAAATATGAAACTCACCTGAGATTACTTTGTAGATTATGTGATGTTTCGTCTGGTTTAGTCCTATCTGGTTGAGGACTTTCCCAATTCCTCCAATCTTAAATCCATCGTATGGGCTGAGGTTGGAGTCTTGTCCCATGATTCTTTCCACAGTTTTGTTTGACACCGTTATTCTGGAAAAAGAATCCTGATAGGCTTTAGGAAGTTTGAATCCTATCCTCTCCATGATAGCTGCTCTGACTTGGTTAAAGATCCATCGAATCATTTTTTATTTCTTCCTATAATAGACATTTTCATCCGAGGAAGGTCTTTGAATTAGCAAATGGGTACCAAATCTCCGTAGTAGATTGCATTTACGATGTCATCGATGGCTTTATATATTCATAATTCACCATGTTTCTATGGGCAATCTTGAGATATATGCCATTTTGCTCCGCAGGTCCAGCAGTTGCAGTCCTTGAAACTTTCATTAGCTCGGGTATGAGCTTGTCTGAAAGTTCTCCTTGTAGGGGTTCTTCTTATGGATCTTGTATCTATTTGTCTAGATCCCTGGGATGAAGCCCTTGTTGGTCCTCTTCTATCCAGATTTATATGATCTAGCCTTTGATTTGGACCACCACGATCTTCTCCTGAAAGAGGTTTTGGGAACTCCTAGGGTAGGAGTCACCACTCTGCTTCTTCCGCTTCCTTAGTTCGCTTGATTCTCCTATAATTGTAGGAAAATCATTGTATCACAATAGAGAGGGGTTTGTTTGATCTTACCTCTCAACTTCTTCATGTTTCTCTAAACGAATGTCTGGTAACACCAATCCTTTAGTTTGTCTCTGAGAAAAGACATCTTCCTTGCAACTGAAATTAGTTGTCCTTCGAGTACTTTGTATGGTTGGATCATCATTTCCCTCCATGGACTGCGGATTTGGCAAAGAACATTGGAGTTGCTACTTTTTTTGATACCCTACTTTGAAATAAATACTTGCAAAACCAATAGATATACTCATCTACTGCGCAGATACTCCTTAATTCAAGGACAAATAGGACTTTTACATATTCTCTAACCTTTTCTGCTTTACTTCCTTCGAAGTATCGGTTTTTGATGAATTGTATCTTGATAAGTCTTACTAGTCAATCTGCTATTGCACTTTTTGAATCTCCGGTAAGGATACTGGATTTGGTGTCTTTTGGGGTATTATCCTATCCGTCAGATGGGAAGAGCAATGGGGAACCGTTTGATCGAAGGTATTAATTTAATTGGGAAAAATTCTAAAAATGCAGTACTTGATGACATCGTTTTGGAGAAGCTAGTGCACGAGGAGATTGTGGGAGAAATTAGGGATTTTGATCATGCCAATCATTGCCAAAATGGACCGACCAAGTGACATGTGGACAGTTCGATGATGCGCGTGAATGAAGTGTAGTGGAGCTGCTGTCTCTTTATGAAGTCCTTGAAGGAGAAACTAACCCTCCAATGGCCAGCTAAGGAGAAGGACACCTCGACATTTTCTGATGAAAATTTTAATGCATTTCCAGCTTTAGTTCCTTGTCATTTGTTGCATCGCGAGCTTAGAGGACCGGATTTCGGCTATTTTCTTTCTCTTTGTTGGGTGTTGGAAATTAGTGGGAATGAACAAACTAGTAGAACTCTTGTCCCACATTGGTTTCAAAACAAACCTCTTGCTTTTTTATATTATTCTATCCTCTACACTATGTTTCAGAACTGTGGGTAGGTGGATTTTGGTAGAATTACCACGCGCGCGTGTCCGAGCCGGGCCGCGTGTGTGATATATATCTTTTTGTTGAAATTACATTTAAATCCCTTATTTATCAAGACTTTTGAAACCAACTTGACTAAGTCTTTAATTTTTTTGGCTAAGAACATCATCCTCATTTTAGTTGAGGAAAATCTGAGATTCAGCAGCCTTTTTTCTCTTTCTGGCTCTCAACAAACCGAGGGTTTCCTCCTATAAATAGCCCTTGGTTTTCACTTCAGGAACACACGAAAAACACTTCTCTTCTTCTACAAAAAATTGCAGCTCACCTACTTTCTCTGCATCCTTTTCTTCTCTGAGTTATTAATTGTTGTTTCAGCTCTCTACCACGAGTGCACGTGTTAGAGAGTGTGGTGTTAACCTTGGGGAGCAAAACGGTTGTGGCGATTGCACCACGTTCGTGCCGAAATTTTACTTTCAGGGCAGTGCTAATACCACGACACAGCGATTCAGTTTTCTACTTTTCTAACAATCTGAAAGCAAAAACATATATTATTTATACCACATCAAACGTCCCTCATTTTACACATCTACTCCAGAAAACTACATCGCTATGTATATCTCCAAGGCGTTGCCCGATCTGTCCAAACTCGAGCCACTAGACGGAACCAACTACAAGCGACGGTCACAAAAATTGCTCCTCTTCTTTGAGCAACTTGATGTTGACTACGTGCTATTCACGACTCCTCCAGAACCTGATGTTCACACATAAACTTCATCTGTCGCCCTGATCCCCTGTCACGTATGAAGGAACTGGAAATGTAAAGATGAAATACGACAGAGACAACAAAAAAGTAAGAGGTCATTTGCTCAACCACATGAACAACATACTTTTTGATCTCTTTGTCAATCAAAAAAGTGAAAAGGAAATTTGGAATACATTGGAGACAAGGTACGGAGGTGATGATCCAGGAAGGAAAAAATACGTGTTGGGTAAATGGTTGCAGTTCCACATGGCTGACGACAAACCAATAATGGATCAAGTCCACGAGTACGAAAATTTGGTGGCCGACGTACTGAGTGAAGGTATGAAGATGTGTGATGTTCTGCAGGCAAATGTGTTGGTTAGAGAATTTCCCCCCTTCATGGAGCGAGTACCGTAACCATCTGAAACACAAGAAAAATTATTTGAATCTTCAGGAGCTTATAAGCCATATGAGAACAGAAGAAGCAAATTGTCTGAAAGATAAGGAAATCTCTAACTCTTCTATTTCCTTTAAAGCTAACTTAGTTGAATCCTTTTCATCCAAGAAAGACAGGTTACAACCTAAAGGGAAAAAATCCAAAAAGGAGGGCAACAAAAGACTTTCAAAGGAAACGATGGTAAGATTAAAAAAACCAAAATAACATGCTATTGCTGTGGAAAATTAGGACACAAAGCGTACCAATGCTTCCAAAGGAAGGAACAACAAAAAAAAAGTCACAAACCACCATCTCAACCAAGACAACAAATCAATCTAACCGAACAAGAAGAGGTCATTGCGGCAGTAGTGGTGGAGGCAAACCTAATGGAGAATAAAAAAAAATTGGATAAAACCCCTTACGAAATGTGGAAAGGCTTTTCACCTAACTTAAACTATCTCAAAGCATGGGGATATCTAGCTAAGGTTGCATATCCAGAATTTAAAAAACCTAATATCGGACTAAAACTTTTGATTTTGTCTTTATTGGTTATGCTCAGAATAGTGTTGCTTATAAGTTTATGTGTTTAAAAGACAACTTAATCTATGAATCTAGAGATACTAAATTTTTTGAGCAAGAATTTCCTTTGATTAATTCTCATAACTCTCATAAAGTTTCAAATCCTTCAAGAACACCCATGATCCCTAGTACAACTGAACTTAGAAGGAGTAAGACAAAAAACTGAAACTAGTTTCTGACCAGATTTCTTGACTATATTCTTAGCTGAAGATATTGATAGAATAGATGATCATTTAGTTTTAGCCTTCTTTATTAACGAGGACCCAAAAACTTACATAGAAGCAGTAACATCCGTAGATTCAAGTTTATGGAAAGAAGCCATAAAAAATGAGCTAGATTCCATTATGGAAAACCATACTTGGGATTAAGTGGATTTACCCATAGGTAGCAGACCGATTAAATGCAAATGGGTTTTCAAGAAGAAATTATACCTAATGGATCAATAGATAAATTCAAGGCAAGATTAGTGGTGGTAGGATATACTCAAAGGAAAGGTAACTACTTTGACACCTATTCACCTGTGACAAAAATTGCAATAATTAGAACCTTAATTGCACTGTCAGGCATTTATGGTTTAATAATTCATCAAATGGATGTAAAAAAAGCATTCTTGAATGGTGATCTGAAAGAAGAGATTTACATGGAACAACCTAAAGGATTTGCATTTCCGGGTCAAGAGGACAAAGTACGTAAGCTTAAAAAATCACTATATGGGCTTAAACAAGCACCCGAACAATGGTAAGAAAAACTTGATCGTACTCTCATTTCTAATGGATATCGTACGAATGCATCAGATACGTGTGTATTCAAAATTTCTTGGATCAAACTATGTAATTATATGTCTATATGTTGATGATATGTTGATTTTTTGTACCAACTAGGCAGTAATTAATGATACTAAGAGATTTCTATCTTCCAATTTGAAATGAAAGATTTAGGGAAAGCTGATGTAATCCTAGGTGTCAAAATCAGGAAAACAGAGAGTGGATTTTCCTTGTGCCAATCACATTATACAGAGAAAATTTTGAGAAAATTTAATTGTTATGATGAACTACCTGTAAAAACTCCTTATGATCCTAGCATGTGTTTGAAGAAAAACAATGGTGATAGTGTCTCACAAGCTGAGTATGCACAAATTATAGGGAGTGTTATGTTTCTTATGAACTACACTAGACCTGATACAGCCTACGCAGTGAGTAGATTAAGCCGTTATACACATAACCCAAATAATGAACATTGGAGTGCACTTCATCGTCTGTTAAGATACCTAAAAGGTACAATGAACTTGTGTTTGCACTTCAATAAATTTCCTGCTGTATTAGAGGGATTTTGTGATGCAAATTGGGTAATGGATAATGATGAAGTAAGTTCAACTAGTGGCTATGTGTTTACTTTGGGTGGGGGAGCCATCTCTTGGAAATCTGACATGCATTGCTCGTTCTACCATGGAATCTTAGTTTATAGCCCTTGAATTAGCAGGTCAAGAAGCCGAGTGGTTGAGAAACTTAGTAGGAGACATGCCCATGTGGGGGTCATCAATTCCAGTCTCCATACATTGTGATTCTCAAGCAGCTATTGGGATAGGGAAAAATTATGCATACAATGGCAAAAGGAGATATATCCGTATCAGATATGACGCAGTAAAGGAGCTCTTGAAGAATGGAATAATCTCCCTAAAATATGTGAGGTCCGAGAGGAACTTGGCAAATCCTCTCACAAAAGGACTAACTAGGAGAATTATTCTCGAGACTTCAAGGGCAATGGAGTTCAACCCTAAGACTAATATGGTGATATCTATATGAGAATCCATAGCCCTATACTTTAGGTGGTCCTAAACTAGGACTTGATGGATAATCCTGACTAAGTATGGGTCGGGAGGATAGGTTTCATAGCTCACTATTGAGTGGTCTATAGTAATATGGACTTAATGGAACTATCCATAAATGAGTGTGAAGGTGGGCCGCCTTCTATAAAAGAAATGAGTTCTTTCTAGAGCACTCATTAGAAACCAAGGTACTAGCGGAAGGCCATCAATAGCGATTGATATTTTATCGCGGAACAACAGTTACTAAGAAACGATACGTGTTGTGGGGGTCTCAACTTGAGCTACTAGAAGTTCAAGATGTAATTCACTTTTATTAGATGAGTTGTTGCCTCACTTCACTATGCATTAATTCAATCATAAGATATTAATGCTTAAGTATATGTTTCTTACTCAAAAATTCCTTTCTTTCAAACTAGTTTGTCATTTGTGGGGGATTGTTGGATATTAGTGGGAATGAACAAACTAGTAGAACTCTTGTCCCTCATTGATTTCAAAACAAACTTCTTGCTTCTTAATATTATTATATCCTCTACATTCTGTTTAAGAACTGTGGGTAGGTGGATTTTGGTATAATTACCACACGAGCGCGCGTGCCCCGTCCTGGGTCGGACCGCGCGTGTGATATATATCTTTTTATTGAAATTACATTTAAATCTCTTATTTATCCAGACTTTTGAAACCAACTTGACTAAGTCTTCGATTTTTTTGGCTAAGAACATCATCCTCATTTTAATTGAGGAAAATCCGAGATTCAACAGCATCTTTTCTCCTTCTGGCTCTCAACAAACCGAGGGCTTCCTCCTATAAATAGCCCTCAGTTTTCACTTCAGGAACACACAAAAAACACTTCTCTTCTTCTCCAAAAAACTGCAGCTCACCTACTTTCTGTATTTATAATTATCATTACAATCACAAATATACAAAATATCTGGATACGAGCATAAACTATCTAATGTCTCAAAAGCATACACTTCTCTTCCATCTCACTGCTAGACATGGAACGAGGAGAAGTCGGGGGAGATTTGTTTGCATCACTTTCGCTTGCATAGCTAGGTGAGTGCAAGTTCTTTTCGACGTATTCAGCGAGAGGAGACATTTGGGAAGATTCTTTAAGCTTCTTCGACATGTTCCTCGTAGTAACGCTAACACTCTTGATACTTGAGCTTGAAGACTTTGATATGGCGAGTTTGGAATTCACCAGCTTCACAGCTTTTCCTTGTGTATCCATGTAATATCTTTCTTCTTTGATGAAGAGAAGAGATGAAGGGTAGAGTGGTCCCACTGGACGTGCCAAAATTTGTGAGCGCTAATTTTATCGTGTCTGAAAAACTAAAACACAAATAAATTGTCACAAATAAAATATTTGGATTGAAATATCAATGTGAGTACAATCTCTATTCTATCCCTTGATTATTCCCTCCAAAATATATATTTGACAAGTTTGACTAATTCAAAGGGTAATCTCCACGTAGATCTCCTTTAGACTTGAATTTGAATTTCGATAACGTTAATTTGAGGGCTTTCACCAATAATCCCAAATTAAACGATATAGTCTTGACTGCAATTTGATGATTTGAAAGTGGGAATTTTGCATTCTTCCCTTGCCTGACTTTTCCTTCTCGAGCTCTGTCACTTGAGGAATTGCATAGAGGGAATTTTGCAATCTTCCCTTGCTTGGCTCTTCCTTCTTGAGCTCTGTCACTTGAGGAATTGCGTAGAGGGAATTTTGCAATCTTCCCTTACTTGGCTTTTCCTTCTCGAGCTCTGTGTGTCAACTTAGGGTGTAAGGACCCCTTTATATAGGTGTCAAAGAGGTAGAGTTGTGATCTACTTTAACATCTTTTGTATTATCTCTTTATAATTTAATTTAAAGAAATAAATACATCATATATTTGGAATAATATGATTGGTCAATTTGATATTATCTCTTTAATATTTGCATTTTTTAAAGAGATAAATATAACCAATATTTGTCTTGATTTGATTGGAGCGTACATGCAATTGCTCCACATGGCGCGGTCTGGTTAGCTGGAATCTTTGACTGCAGAGCATTATTTGATTGGCCGAAATACTTTATTTTGACACTTGGCGGCCATTGATTTGATGATAATATATATATCAAAATATCAATTACATTGACTATTTATACTTGGAATTAATTTAGTAAATTCCAAAATACAAATAAAAATTGATAAATAATATACTATTTTACACTTTTCATCATTCAATTACACATGAAATTTTACATGTCTACAAATGCCCCCTCGAGACTTGTTCATGAACATCGAGTGCAGCGAAGTGAAGGAGTGAACATGTCTCGAAATTGATTCATGACATGTGATTTTTTTTTTTTTTGACATGTGACTGAACTTGAAAATATATTTCAAGCTGCCTGCGTACCTCGTTGGAGGATCAAGTCAAAACGTAGTTCACTTGAATTTTTATTGACAGTTTATTCTCATATCAAGGAGTTTTTCAATTTGAATTTATAGATAGTTTACACTCATATCGAGGAGTTCTTCAATTTGAATTTGTAGATAGTTTATCCTCGTATCTAGGAGTTCTTCAAGAGATTTGTAGATAGTTTTATATCGTATCAAGGAGTTCTTCAATTTTAATTTGTAGATAGTTTATACTCGTATCAAAGAGTTCTTCAATTTGAATTTGTAGATAGTTTATACTCATATCAAGGAGTATTGAGATTTATTTGTCAAAGACATTAGACAGTTTATACTCATATCTAGGAGCATTGAGAATTATTTTTTGGAAGCATTAGATAGTTTATGCTCATATCTAGGAGCATTGATTTTTTTTCCCTGGAGACATTAGATAGTTTATACTCATATTCGGAGCACTGAAAATTATTTTTTCAAAGATATTAGATAGTTTATGCTCGTATCCAGGAGCATTGAGAATTATTTTTTTTTTTTGAGATATTAGATAGTTTATACTCATATCTGAGAGCACTGAAAATTATTTTTCAAAGATATTAGATAGTTTATGCTCGTACCCAGGAGCATTGAGATTTTTTTTTTCTTTTTTGAGACATTAGATAGTTTATGCTCGTATCCAGGAGCATTGAGTTTTTTTTTTTTTTTTTGAGACATTAGATAGTTTATGCTCGTATCCAGGAGCAATGAAAATTATTTTCAAATTTCATTGTGTTGCATCACCATCATCACCATCATCATCATTGGGATCAACTGAATATTCATCTTCTTTGCAATTGAAGCTCCATACAATTCCATGTGCTCGAGTGGCTAGCTCTTCAAAAGTCTTAGGTTTTATTGCTTGAAGAATGTAGCATAGTCCCCAATGCTTGCCTTGAATACACATCTCAATGGCGGAAGCTTCAGATAATCTATCTTTGCAATTAAGACTCAAATTCCTCCACCTATTGATGTAGTCGACGACTGGTTCTTCTTTCCGTTGACGAGATTTTGTAAGCTCAACCATGCTGACAGTCCGCCGTGTATTATAGAAGCGATTGAGAAATTCTTGTTCTAGATGTTCCCATCCATTAATCGAGCCAGCCTCCAAGTCAGTGTACCAATCAAATGCATTGCCTTTCAATGATCGAACAAACTGCTTGATCAGATGATTACCATATGTCCCTGCATTGTTGCATGTTTCAACGAAGTGAGCCACATGCTGCTTAGGATTGCCCTTACCATCAAATTGCTGAAACTTTGGTGGTTGATAACCCATTGGCATTTTCAAGCTGTCAATCCTTGGTGTGTAAGGCTTGGAAGTAAAAGATGACCTTGAGCTTCCCTCGATCTTGCTTCTGATGGTTCCTTCAATGAATTCCTTCAATTGGTCCATAGGAATCAACCCGTCAGAAGAAATTTGAAGCTCTTTTGCAGACTTATCCTTTACAGTATCATGTTGTTTTATGGGCATTTCTACTTCATCATGAGCCTCAACTTGTTTCCCCATGACATGACTTCCATCGATATTATCTGCCTTGTTGATCAATCTAGCAATTTGTGCATCTTGTTCTTGGACGTGCTTCATAAGTCCCTCAATGGCTCTCATCAAATCCGCAAGTTGTTCCTCTTATTGTAGCATTTATCACCATAACTGGAGCCACATTTGTTGTGAAGGTGTAGCTAGACATGGAACGAGAGAAGTCGGGGGATTTGTTTGCATCACTTTCGCTTGCATAGCTAGGTAAGTGCAAGTTCTTTTCGACGTACTCAGCGAAAGGAGACATTTGGGAAGATTCTTTAAGCTTCTTCGACATGTTCCTCGTAGTAACGCTAACACTCTTGATAGACTTTGATATGGCGAGTTTGGAATTCACCAGCTTCACAGCTTTTCCTTGAGTATCCATGTAATGTCTTTCTTCTTTGATGAAGAGAAGAGATGAAGGGTAGAGTGGTCCCACTGGACGTGCCAAAATTTGTGAGCGCTAATTTTATCGTGTTTGAAAAACTAAAACACAAATAAATTGTCACAAATAAATTTTGGATTAAAATATCAATGTGAGTACAATCTCTATTCTATTCCTTGATTATTCCCTCCAAAATATATATTTGACAAGTTTGACTAATTCAAAGGGTAATCTCCACGTAGATCTCCTTTGGACTTGAATTTAAATTTCGATAACGTAAATTTGAGGGCTTTCACCAATAATCCCAAATTAAACGATATAGTCTTGACTGCAATTTGATGATTTGAAAGTGGGAATTTTGCAATCTTCCCTTGCTTGACTCTTCCTTCTCGAGCTCTGTCACTTGAGAATTGCCGTAGAGGGAATTTGCAATCTTCCCTTGCTTGGCGCTTCCTTCTTGAGCTCTGTCACTTGAGGAATTGCGTAGAGGGAATTTTGCAATCTTCCCTTACTTGGATTTTCCTTCTCGAGCTCTGTGTGTCAACTTAGGGTGTAAGGACCCCTTTATATAGGTGTCAAAGAGGTAGAGTTGTGATCTACTTGAACATCTTTTGTATTATCTCTTTATAATTTAATTTAAAGAAATAAATACATCATATATTTGGAACAATATGATTGGTCAATTTGACATTATCTCTTTAATATTTGCATTTTTTAAAGAGATAAATATAACCAATATTTGTCTTGATTTGATTGGAGCGTACAAGCAATTGCTCCACATGGCGCGGTCTGGTTGACTGGAATCTTTGACTGCAGAGCATTATTTGATTGGCCGAAATACTTTATTTTGACATTTGGTGGCCACTATTTGATGATAAAATATATATCAAAATATCAATTACATTGACTATTTATACTTGGAATTAATTTAGTAAATTCCAAAATACAAATAAAAATTGATAAATAATATACTATTTTACACTTGTCATCATTCAATTAGACATGAAATTTTACATGTCTACAACCCCTCAGGTATATTACATTGATAAGAAATAGTTATGTAATTAGCCTTAATCTAAAGGGGTATCAATGTAATTTATCCTGAATCTTGTTGCTTATTTAGTGCATTACAGTGTGACTGCCGAACTTTTTTCTTGTATCTATTCAAGGGAGTGCTTGCAAACTGCTTTAAAAAGTGTTTATAAGCTTTTTGCTTTGAACAAACATTCTTTTAAGTATCGAGTAAAAATTAATGTAATTTTTAAAATTTGACAAAATACTTTTTGGATCAAAAGTTAGAAGTACCTGAAAAAGGCTTCTACTTTGGATTTTTTTCGGTATATAAATTCAACTTCACCTTATAACTCCAAATTTACCCCTTTTGAATTTATTGCTTCACTTTAATACATGAAGATAAATTAGTGTTTGTAAATAAACTCTTTTTTTTTTTTTTTCCTTCCCGAAACACCTTTAATTTAGCTTTTATTTCCTTCTCACTATTTTTTTATAAATGCGCACAATTTTGATTTTACTAATAAAATCAACTTATTCTACGAATAATCACTTTTCTAGAAATAAAAGTCTTCCCATATGTAAATTAATTTAAAAAAATGATGATTTTCACTTAGATAACTTGAGGAATCAGAATCAAGAAAATATATAGATCATTAATTATTTGTGAAATTAATTACACGTAGACCCCTCTAAAAAAATAAATTACACTTTTCAACAAAAAAAATTCAAAATTATACTTGCGCCTTCAAAAGCTCTGTGCTTACAACTATACCATTCTATTAATGTTTGGATGGAAAATGCTAACGACAATAAAAAATTTCATAAACTTCTAAATTTTTTCCCTCATCCGGCATTCTGCATAATTTATTAAGAAAGATATTCTAATAATATTTTTATACTTGTAAGGGGTAAATATAATATACAAAAGTCAAATTAATTAGTCTAACTCTCAATAATTTGTATATGGAAAAATGAGGTGTAAACATTAGATTTTTTTCCTGTTGTCGTCAATATTTTCTATCTAAACCTAATAGAAGGGGTACAATTATAAATGGAGAATTTTTTGAATGGTGCAACTGTAATTTATAAAAATAAGAAAAAAAAATAATTTTGCATTTTAAAAAAATGTCTAAGTGTAATTAACTTTTTTTATTTTTTCATTTATTTTTATTCCTTGTTCATGTCATCCACTGATACTATTAGAATAAAACTTTAAAATAAGAGGATCATAAAGTGAAATATTAGTATCATCAAATAGAATCCGACAGTCACACAAGGTAGCATAATTTTTCACCCCCAATTTGTTATACTAGTACTAATTTCTATTTTCCCAAAGTTTTCTGAGCTCCTTTCAAGATTTTTCTTTTTGTCCTTCATATTTTGTATATCAAAGATAAAACACAAAGACTTTTTCAATTTTTTTTCCCAAGTAGTTTACCCTTAAATGTTTATTGTAATTATAATTATTTACTCGTTGTTTGAAAAATTATAAATACTCCTGTAAAATTGACCTTCGTTTAGCAAATATTTCATCGTGACAACCTATTTAAGGATTATTAGACGGCTATTAATTTTAAGGAGTATTTGTAATTTTTTAAACAATAAAAAAATATTTAATACGGTAAATTTAAGAACGTTTCTTGTAATTTAACCTAAATGTTATGCTTTGTTTTTGTTAGGTTGGAATTTGTGATTAAATCATTAAAATAAAATAGGGCACATGGATACAATTAGGATAGTTACAATTGAAGATACAAGAAATATAAAATGCCAATGGCACAATATGGTTTGAATACGTCCACTAAAAATATATTTTTTAGATTAAGATAAAATAGTGTAATAATATAATTTTTGTAAATAAAATTATGTCTTTTATGATTAAAAAAAAAAAAAGAATGAGGTTTAGACTATATTACACAAAAAGTGTTAAAACAATGCAGTGTGAATAAAAATTGTTGTGGTATAGAACTTTTAACTGTTAAATATTAATTATACTTTGTGCCATGTAATTCATATTTTATGAGTGTCTATGTATAGAATAAATAAATTCTGAGTCGCCTGACAAGAAAACAAGCCCAATATCATTGTCTCGTCAATAATACTTAGTATTTAGGACTGGCAATCCCCAAGAATTCATATTATTTGATGTCCCTAAAAATCAAATCGACTCAAAAACCCAACTCGAATATGAATAATATCTGAATCCTCCAGGACAACTGCAGACCCCTGACCATATAAATATCCAACCTAGCAAAGCCCAAAGCTAATGAACTCTCATGGACCACCTAGGTCGCGTCCACGTCAGTTGGATGCCACATATGGCTGATACAGCTTAGCTATTTTGGTGAGGACATATGGCGCCTTCACTCGAAATAAATTTTCAAGCCCTAGAATCTTGAGATTCTTGTTGTGAGAGGGCTATCCTCTCAATTACTTTACTTAGATCAAGGACATCTTTCCCCATAAGACACTCTTATCCGTCTGTTAGTCATGAACTCTCCAATCCTAGAGGGGTAATTTTGCATTACAATTGCACGCAAAAAAACTTGTAATTTGCTGCATTTCCTCTATTTTAGTTATCACGTACTGACTTGAGCGTTAGAGTGGTAACAATTTTTTTTAAAATTTTTGTTTTTTGGCTATGATTGATCTCAAGTTGGACCATTCAAAATGAATAAGCAGCCTGTTGTGGGGCCCACATAGTACATTATATAGATCATTCCGAACCAATCAATCCCAAATATTATTAATCGTTTTTTTCTATCTCAACCACCCAAGTTAAAAAAAAAGAAACAACGTAGTAATTTCATAAATTATAAATTAACATATTCATAATTATAAATATAAATAATTGAATAATAAGGAACAAGCATAATCACTCTCCTCTAAATAAGTAATCTCAGATGGAAAAACAAACAAGCCCTAATCGTTAAGTGAATGTTTGGAGATTGATTACAAATTCAATTAAGTTTGAAAAGAACATAAGTTGATTAGGTTATTATTATACATTATCTCTCATAATCATACACACCATCAAGCAAGCATTTAGGTAAAATATATTATGAAAATTTTCATGTGTCTTGATAAATTAAAATCCTAACCAATGGGCAATATTTGAGAGGATTATCTTCTTGTTAAAGAAAAACATGAATAATATTCAAAAAAAAAAAAAAAAACAAGTGCAAGATAAATTCTCATTAGCTAATTTTGAAGATCCACATCATTAATGGAGTAGGGCCCACAACATAACCCGCACGATTAATGGTGTGGATTATTTAGAATTGACTAGCGCCAATACAAGACGGATCGAATCAAGTTGAATAAAATGGATCAAGTTCAATAATGATTGTTCAAAAGTAACGAACCGAAAGTTGAATAAGTTTTGAATTTTATTTTTGCTTGAATGAAATTAAAATAATTGAAGATGATTTTTTAACACATATATATACAAGTTATCGATCATAATATAATTATTTTTAGGGTTAAATACAGTTATCATCCTAAAGTATCATCAATTACCCTCTAAAGTATTAAAACTTTCAAAAAAACCCTAGCCTATAATTTTGAAGTTTGAAAAGTCTATTTTACCATTACAAAAATTATTTTCTAAGAAAAATTTAAAGAAAATTTAAAAATGCTAAATCACTCTATGTCAAACTTTTTCTAATTCTAATTTTACTTATTTATCAAGCTCTTTTATTTTCGTAATTCTAAAGTACTTAGAGCTCATTTTTATTTTAATTTCACTTGTTTTGTCAAACTAAATTAACAATAAATTTATACATGCATATATATTTATATATTTACTTCAAAAAATTATATATGTTAACTATATGCATGTATAAATTTATTTTTAACTTGATTTGACAAACAAGTGAAATGAAATAAAATGAGCTTCAAGTACTTTATAATTATAAAAATAAAAAGAGTTCGATAAACAAGTAAAACTAGAATTAGACAAAGCTTTGACAAATAATGAATTTGGTAGTTTAGGAATTTCTTTGTTTATTTATTTTTCACAAAACAATTTTGGTAAGGATAAAATGAACTCTTCAAACTTAAAAATTAAAGGTCATGATGTTTTTTTAAAGTTTTAATATTTTATAAGGCAATTTGATATGCGTGGATATTTTAGAGATGGTAACTGTAATTAACCCTTTATTTACTAATTTCATTCTAAAATGACTAGGTATTTATATTGATATGTCCCCTAATTAATCCTATGGAATTTATTGAAATTATCTATACCTTATTATTAAGTGAGAGCATTCTTGGTGTCTTATTTTTTTATAATTTGTCAATTGTTTTTCTTTTTTAATTATTTTATTAATTTTTATTTGTCTCTATCTTCTCAACCTCCACATCCCTTTTTGTTCTCTAATTTTTTAATGGTTTCTTTTTTATATATTTCTTTATAATTTTTATTTATCTAATTAATATTTTTTAAATAGTAATTAGTTTTTAGAATTTTAAATTAATTGTGCACGCATATTTGAGTGTACCACGTATACTAATAATAAAATATGAACCAAATCACAGTTTGAAGTTAACCAATACTTCTCAAATTTCTTCAAATTATTTTTGAAAGATTAATTTTCTTTATGAGTAAATTGATTATATTACACCATAATTTTCAATTGCAAAAACAATCTATATGCATGACTTACGAATATAAATATATATATAATTAACAAACAACTAATATTATAATAGACCATCAAGTGCTATTAAAGTGAATCAATAATTACTATTGAAATAGATCAGTACCCACATATTCATAGGGTTTGAATCCATGAGCTTTTGATAATGGGGGCCAAAGCTTCGCTGGTGAAGTTAGACTTAAAAATATACCAGCTTATTTATTGTATTGTTATATATTAAAAAAAAAGTAATAGTCTAAATATTAGAGAAATACACCAATAGCGGTTGTTCTGATCTTCAAGTTTCTCTTTTGATTTCAGAGATCAAAGAAAAATGAATCGAAGATCAAACACGTTAATTAATAACGGTTTTTTTGATCTCCACTCTTTCATGGTTGTTCCTGCTAGCACGAGAAGACCACGTCCTTGTAGCGGGAGGGTGGACGATTTTAGAGGGTCTCATCATTGAGATCTCACTGTGAACGAATCCGAAAAGGAGTTGGAGGACAAAAAACTCAACGCTTGAAATCATACGAAGATAACTAAATGAGTAATCTTTGTTTAAGATTTCCGCCTCTTGTTTTGCTTTGTGATTCTTGGCTTTATTTTATTTTTTATGTGTACACCGAATGCCGGGGAAATATCAAGGGTACGCTCCTTGATTGGAGACTTATATGATTTTAATCGTTAATCCTTTTAATTTCTGCACTTCCATCGCATTTTTTGGGCCAATCCACTTTCTTCATTCTAGAGTTTCGTAACAATGCTTTTCGAACATTGCATATATACACAAAATAATGAAGGAAACAAATTTATAGCATCCAAAGTCCTAAATGTACCTAAAAGATTTTTATAATACATATGTTCCATATATTTCTTCTCACTAAGTCATCTTTTTTTTTCTTCAAAAGACATGTTCTGCTAGTGCTTCATTTGTTCATCCCCAAACTAGACAGATTTTGACTGATATCTTTTTTCATCTTCCATATAGTATTAATTCTCGACCAAATAGAATCTATCAGAAAAGAGAGCCCTTCAAAAGTCAATTAAATTGAGGTTGGAATCAAATAACTTGAACTCAGTAGGAATCTATCATTTATACAGAGACTTATAAAATTATGGAATCGTCATCTGAAATGACGATCCATAGACTATATCTATCTATCTATATATATATATATATATATATCTTCTATACTATTATAAAGAAAAAGAGAGTTATAGACTCTAAGTGGTAGTTCTCATACCACTACACCAAATTTTTTAAATACTAAAAATGCCCTTCTATGTAAACTTAATTAACTTCTCAACTCACGTTGAACTCAATCACTTTTAAAAAAATTAATTTCATAAAATTACTGCATTCACAAATTAAATTTACTCACTTTTATTTAAATTTACTATTAAATTAAATAAAGATAATATATTAGTATTTATTGGTATAATGTATGTGGTACAAAGTTTTAATTTTTAATTTAATTCAAATAAAATATGTATTGATCATTAATGCATTAGAAAAAATTTATCAACGGGTTTTGTATATAAAGTTGTAAAACAATGACAAAATTTAATATATATATATATATATATATATATATATATATATATATATATATAGAATAAATTATGAATTTTTAATAAAATAAAAATATCAATAAATTCCTGCGCACAGGTACTGCGTGCCACATAATCTAGTACTATTATAAAAGAGAGCCCTTTGAGCGTATCAACTTTAGATTATCACAATTTACCCTTCATTTCATTTTTTTTCTTTTTAAAATTATTTGATCAAATTAGTCATTTCAATATTTATTTTATAATTTTATAATAATTTTTTTTCTCATAACTACCCACTACCCCACATTTCTCATTCTCCTTACTTCTCCATATTTATTACAATTTATAATTATAATTTTCTTGTAACAATTTTTTTTTATTATCACATCAAATCAAGTTTTTTTTATATGCTCGCGGAAACCGCGTCCTATGATATCTAGTATTTTAAAAAAAGAACAAGTGAAGTCGTTATTTGCCATAATAACTTCATTATTATTATTTTCAGTTTTTCATTTTAATTAATTCTAATTAATATTTAAGAATTAGTTATTATTTAACATTTTAAATTATAATTAACTAATATTTAGAGGCTTAGAACTACCGCGAGGTGTCATTTGAGATGACAACACATGAAATGTTTTTCTTCTGAAAAAAAAAAAAAAAAAGTGGAGTCGTTATTTGTCGAACGAATTCATTATTATTTTTAAAATTTTTGAATTTAATTATATTTAATATTTTAAATTATAATAATCTAATATTTAGAGGCCTAAAGGCCAAGCCTAGGCATAGGAGCCCAATAGCAACAAGTGGAAATCCAAATTAAGATGGGCTAAAAGAGGCCCAATAATTCTAAGAAATGGGCCCACTTCATTCTTTACGAATAAATTTCAAAGTACACCACGGTTTAGGCCCATTCAGGGAGAGATGCAAAAGAGAGAGCAAAGCAAGCTCGGCGGAGCTGCGGCCGGCTCCGCCCCTCCTGCCGCCAAGAGAGGCCGCCCCATCGGCAGCGGAAGCAATAGTGCTGCCGCAGCCGCAGCAGCCACCGCTGCGGCTGCTGCTGCTGGGGACTCCGTTGCCCCCTCCACCCTACTCGGCCCCTCCCTCCAGGTCCACTCCGCATTCGCGGGTAGCTCTCCTAAAACCCTAATTTCTCTCAAAGGCTTGTTAATTGTTGGAGCTTTGCGTACGGGAAGCTTATATAAGAGAAAACTGCGATGTATTTGTTTATGATGCTGTGTAAATGTGTGAATCAGTGAGTTTTCAGCATTGAGACTTATTTTGTGTAAAGGATTTCGCGTGGAATTGTGTTTTTTTACGGTTGTTGAAAGGGTGTACTGGATTCAATTTGGGTTTTTTGTACTAGTATGTGGAGTATGCTTCAGCATATCCTACGAGGTTAAGATGAAAGGGTCTGAGTTATTTACCTGTAATGCACACCGCAGTGGAAGAAAAGTTTTTGTCAATGCCTTTGGAGGGGCGGGGAGAGCTCTAAGCTTAGAAATTGGTTGGTTAAATTGATCTAATATATGGTATAAAATGTATGGTGATAAGTATTTGAAAAATGATGAAGTATTTGTTATCCTTTTGCAATCTGATTTACCTTCGCATGACGTATGAGTTTTCTTTCTTCTTTTGCAACTACTTCACCAGAGCAGAACAACAAAAGGATAGTTTTGGCTCTTCAAAGTGGACTGAAGAGCGAGTTGACATGGGCATTGAATGCTCTCACATTGCTTTCATTCAAAGAAAAAGACGAAGTCCGGAAGGATGCAACTCCTCTTGCCAAGATTCCTGGATTACTCGATGCTCTACTTCAAGTTGTATGTTTCAATCCCTGCATATGAATGTATATGTTTTGTTGTTAGTGTCCTTAACTTGGATTATTATTAATTGGAGCAGATAGATGATTGGCGTGACATAGCTCTACCAAGGGTCCTTACAAAGACACCTAGGGTAAGATTGCTAGGTGCTAATTCTGCTGTTACTGGATTCGGGAATGAATACGAGACCTTAAATTCTGGTGATTCTGTTCCGCATCCTAGGTAAAGCAAAATATATTACTCAACTCTGTAGGATATTCAGGTATTGAGTTGCGGTGGTTGTCTTAAGTCCTGATATGTATTTGCTGTCCATGGTAGTGCTGGATCGGGTTCTTCAAATAAAGATGTGTCTGCACAAAAGATTACTGCCAAACCTCGACCTTCAGGTTGGTGGTATGAGGAAGATGGCCTCTTCAATATGGACGAGGAAGGACGGGCAGAAAAGCAGCTGTGTGCTGTAGCTGCTTCAAATATTCTTAGGAACTTTTCATTTATGGCTGAGAATGAAATTGCAATGGGCCAGAATCGTCACTGTCTTGAGACAATGTTTCAGTGTTTGGAGGATTATGTTACAGGTTCCAAAAATTGAACATATTTTTGTCTCTTGTGTCTTTGTTAGTGTGTGCTAAACTGAACTCCACTCCCCCTTGGTGCTTCATGGGGTATATGTGATTGGTGGATTGTGCTGATTGCCTCCTAAAAAATGTGCAGAAAAAGAGTTAAAAAGAAAACCCACGTTTTCCCATAATGTTGCGTTGTTTTGTTTTCTTTTGCCATTCTTTACTTGATATTCTTCTAAAATGCCTGAATATTGACAGAGGATGAAGAACTTGTTACAAATGCCCTCGAGACAATCATGAATTTGGGCCCACTGCTAGACCTTCGAATATTTAGCTCATCAAAGCCTTCGTTCATCAAAATGACGTAACGTTTTGACTCTGTGCCCTGTTTAATCATAATTCTGCAAATTGTTGTCTAAAAGCCTGTTGTTCATTGCCTCATTCCAGAGAAAAGCGTGCTGTCCAGGCTATCATGGGAATGTTGGGTTCTGCTGTCAGAAGCTGGCATTGTGCAGCTGCAGAACTACTCGGTCGGATGATACTTAACCCTGACAATGAGCCTTTCCTACTGCCATTTGCTCCACAGGTCCACTCTATCTTTCATCCTTTGTCATCTTTTACTGTTAGTTGGCATAAATGCTGTAGCTTCTTGACGAACGGTCGATTAAAACTGCAGATCTACAAGCGTTTGGTTGATATTCTGAGCTTTCCTGCCGGTGATGCTCAAGCAGCAGCTGTTGGTGCACTGTACAACCTTGCAGAAGTCAATATGGACTGTCGGTTGAAACTTGCCAGTGAAAGATGGTAAAAACTTAATTTAATCTATGATGTTGTGTTTGAATTGGTGCATTTGGAGCTAATGATTTCAAATTCATAATAACAAATACATAAAGCTTCCTTGGATAATTTCATGTTATAATGGACCTCAAATTCCGTGCACTCTTATTCTATACTATTTTTTTTGAGTCATTTCGGTGGATTTGGAATCCACCTAATATGGAGTCATTTGAAATTATTTTCTAAAATCCTGATCCTTCCGTCTAAAAGTAACTTCAAGTTTATCTCCTAGCAAAGTTTTGTGTATAAGTAGTGCCTGCAATCTATTTCAGGGCAGTAGATCGGCTTTTGAAAGTGATCAAGACGCCACATCCCGTCCCAGAAGTTTGCAGGAAAGCAGCACTAATTCTGGAGAATCTTGTGTTGGAGCCGCAGAACAAGCCCCTGCTGCTGGCATATGAGAATGCATTCGCAGAAATACTTTTCTCAGACACAAGGTATGCTGATACATTTGCTCGGATATTACATGAATTGACTTCCAGACCGAGCAACAAAGTTGCATCAGCTCGTGGCATTTGGGGCATGTAAGTAACGTCGTGTATTATTAGTTCTCATTATAGACACACAAACTTTAGGGAGTGGATGCTTATTTATTTGTCAATGGAATGTTTCACTGCTCACTCTCTTAATCTCCGCACTCGGTTTCTTTGCGATTCTAGCTTATGCTTCCACTGGCTTCTTAATCTTATTCTAGCTCAACAGGCGGGGCTCGTACAGTTAACCGTGTCCGTTCACTTTAAAATCATTGGTTTTAAAAATCTCGAACTATGATGGCGTTTTAGTGATATTTCAACACACCATTTTTGGATCGGATGGTGAGATGAATAATTGAAAATCCACATTACCCACAGCTTGCATCGTATTCTTTGACATGGATTATGGATATTAGTATTGTTTAACATGCGATTGTAAGTTCTTAACATAAGTCATGTTGATATTGATAATATTATATAGAGATGATCGTATCTCTTGTGTCAGTATTGCATGTAAACACTGGTATTGAGAGAGTGTTTGCAATAAGTTCAAATAAGAGTTTTTCAATTCAAATATAAGCTGAGAACAGTTTCACTTTTTTCAATTTAAACTATTTATATGTCAAAGAGTTATAACCACTTTCCACCAACTTCTGCTTATTAATAAAATTGTAGATATTAATTTGATTTCCCAAACACTTCAGTCTCAACTATTTTTAATTCTTCTTCTTTTTTTTTTTTTTTGTGCGAACACTCCAATTTTTGTTATAGTTCATTTTGTAATTTTTCTTTACAAATTATTTTCATCATAAATAGTATAAAGTAATCCAAATACTCTTAACGAAATGTGATCAATAATTAAATTTATTCTTTCCTCAGAATTGAGGGTGAAGTGAATAATGTAACTGAGGATAAAAAATAAGGGGAAACAAAAAAAAATGGAATTCGGAACGTACTGTCAATTTTTGGGAAAACGGAAGCATTTTGATGATAAATGACAAGAAAGATCGAAGAAAGATAAGATTCCCAACTTGCTTCATTGCCAACAAAGTGATGGGTATTTCTCTCTTAAATAATTACAAACTACATATACACATGTATATTTGTACTTTATATTATGAAAGAGCCCCTAATTGGTGTATTTCATTTTTACTTTTTTTCAACCTCCAACAATCTTTCCATCTTCCTCTACTATACACTTATTAACTTCCCACAACTTTTTATTATTTTACTATTTTTTATTTATTTAATTAACATGTATATTTTTAAAAAATAATAATTATATTATTTAATTTTAGTTGTACACACAAAAAGTGTGCCACAAATTACTATATAAATTAATTACAACTACTTCTCTTAAAATTTAGCGTAATCATACATTCTAGTAGAGACCAAAATTCCACCAAAAGGAACACCTACCTATAATTAATATAATTCTCTCTGGTAGAATAATTGTATATAGTACATACATGCATATATCAATACAAATAGAATATTGCCCCCTTTTATAGGTGTAGAATCTTCCCCCATTTTAATGTGAATTAAAGTATAATTATGCGACTAGTGACAAATTACAAGAGATAGTGGGGATAAATACCTAGTAAATGGGTATTATATTGTGCATGAATATGGTGCAGTGGAAAGATGAAATTGAAGAAGAAGGTTACAAATATTATGGGCATAAACATCCACCAACACCACTAACCTCAACATAATAGATGAAATATGAAAGCCATATGCTATATTTTAAATATTAAAATGCAATATATACTAAAATATATATTTTGATTTTTGTGTTTTGCAGGATACTAAAAAAAATGAAAACACAAAAAATGCAAAATTCTAGGGCTCCTTTCCCTAAATTCTTTTTTTTTTTTTTTGGGGGGGGGGGGGGGAGAGGGGGGGTTGTTATGGCAATGATTCCATGCCATTCTAATCATATATTACAATTTTTTAATTATAGTTATTTAAAAGGTGTTTCACAATTATAAATTACATGCCGTTCAATTATAACTTATAATTCTAAAATGGACGGATGCAACACACTGAATCCATCATTGATCGTTGGATTGAAAGGAAGTGGCGGATGTTAAATCAACCACTCCCGGCAATCCAACAGTCGTCACCTATATATGATGCATCGGTAGTTAGTGGAACAAGAGTGTCACCTACACAGAGAGGGGCTAGCAGATGAAGCAGCAGAGAGCTTCTCTAGAGCAAGAACTAAGTTGCCAAAAAACAATACAAGACATAAGCCTCTGTCTTTTATCTGCCACAACTACATGGAAACACTGGAAAGGCATAATGAAGTTTTCAATCAAAATCTGAAAATTACATAATGTGTCTACAAGTATTCGAACAGAGCTACTGATCATTCCACTCCAAGAAAGTAGTCTTTTGCTTCTTTTCTCCACAGGAAGAATCAGTTTTTAGTTCTCGAGATTAGGAGTGCATGAAACAACTCTCTCTCTCTCTCTCCCTCCCTCACACGCGCACACACACACACAAACACACACTATTTCGAAATAATGTCTGAGCTTAAATCTTCAAACTTCAAAGAATGTTATCCATTTCTACCACCATGAACATATTGACAGAAACATTAGTCTGTGTACACTCCAAAACGACAGCTTTCCAGTTCATCCATCTGAAAAGAAAGAGATAACACTAATACTCATTTAACTGTAAACGGGTTATATTCTGTCAATCTTGCAATAGAATTTACACATAAGATGTATTCAATTATTGGAACCACAAATATGTATGGTCAAAAGAGTGGCAGATTAAAAACTTTCAAGGGCCAAACCAGTTACAGCTCGAAGACGCTTTTGTTGTTCTTACAGACTCAGAGATCCATCAATGGCCATCTCTCTTGCGAGCTAATTCTCGTGCCATCTCCCTCAACTCCTCAGGTGATGGAGGGCGTGGCCCTTCAGGCGGATATACCACATATTGACGCTTCATAATACATCAGAAAATTGCTTTAGAGGGCACATCAAAATGAGGTATGTATATAGAATCCAAGTCATTATATAAAGAAACTCTGAAACTTCCCATGGCTCTGGTAAAGAATTTGAAGGAGTGAACCAGATTATTCGTGTGTGTACGAAAAGACAACTAAGTTTCTATTTCAAGATATACTTGAGCATTATAGCAACTGAAATATCCCTACAAAGCAGAATATTCGTGCTGCTCGACTAAAATATCAAACTCACAGGGAAGTTATATGCAGTAACAAATGCTTGATGTAATTTATACTCTCTCAACTCAGTTCCAGGAAGCCTTATCCCATAAACAACTATATTGCCAGTTCAATTTGTCCTTACTCCTTAAAAACTCTAAGAACTTTAGTGCTCTTTCCGGCCGCAATAAGAACTCCATTTCATCACTATTTTCTTGAAAATAAGAACTTTAATGTTCTGTCCGGCTGCAGTATATGCATTACTAGGCGAAATTATACTTTTCCCATTTGATAGGGTTGAACAAATTTAGTACTCTGTTTTACGGGATTTTCAAAATAGTCCCAAAACTGAAAAAACTTGACACATTTAGTCCTCTGTTTTACGGAATTTATGAGACTCGGTTTCTCAATTTTAGGACCATTTTGAAAATTCCATAAAACAGAGACTTAAAGAGTAAAAAACCCATCCTATAGACTAAAAAATATGGCCCATTTATAAAACATCCTCCTAGTTTATGAAATAAACTTCTGTAATCCTTGCATCTGGTATTTCTTCATCATTCATTTTCAAGATCAGTGTTCCTTTGCATTCTATCTCCAATTCAACCTCCATTCTCTTCCCCACTTCCCGAAAACAATATATTACCACAGTGGTTGCCCATTTAATCTGTTTCACAAAATTAAATAGTGTTTTGTCAAATAAAATTTAACACTCAAATGAGGCAGAAAATAGCTGCCCTTAACATAGGCAAAACTAAATATTTAGCTTTCAAAAATAGTCAGGGAATTTGAAAAACTCGACACATTTAGTCATATGTGTTACAAAATTTTCAAACTGATCCCAAAATTAGTAAAACTTGACACATTTAGTCGTCTACCTTGCGGAATTTTATGAGACTATATGGGTAGAATTTTCTCAATTTTCAAACCATTTTGAAATTCCCGTAGAGCAGGGATTAAAAGTATTAAATCCGATGGTACTAATTTGACCTTTAACAAATACACACACGCACACAGAACAAGGGAACTGATACAATTACATATGAAACAGATAATCACAAATCAGCTGAAAAATCCCAAATCCAACATGATCACAAAGAATTATAACCTCTTTGACCCAATTAAAGCTTCATTTTCAGATTATCCGAACTAAAAATTCCAACTCTTCCCACCAAACCCTTGACCTAAGCATGCAAAATGCAAACAAAAGAGACTACATTCACCAAAATGTATTCTTACATTGCCCATGACTCTCTGGAGATTCTTGGTGTTGCTGGCGAAGAAGTACATCAGCCCGATTGGAACGGTGACGTATACTGCGAATTTCGCAATCTCCAGAATCCCTTTTGATGTACCCAAAGACGACATTTCTATCAATTTCTCCCTCTTTCAGACCTATATTTGTTCGGACAGAACAGAACCAATTCGAGAGATTCCTGAGTATAGAAGTGAGCAAAAACTCAGAGAAGAAAAGAAAAGGATGTGAATTACTATACGTGGGAAGTTTTCATCAGCATATGCCGTGATTGTAGATTTTATTTTTATTCTTGCGAACACCCAAAAGGGTTTTTCCAGAATAGCTCGAAATGCAATTGGAGATTTTTGGAGCATTCAATAATATAAATTAGTGCTGATTGTAAACAAAAATATTAACAAGCATAAAAACACTAGAACAAGAACAGAAAAGCGCCGCACAAAACACACAAGCCGACGGTGAGACCAAGACTATGTGAATTACTATACGTGGGAAGTTTTCATCAGCATATGCCGGTGATTGTAGATTTTATTTTTATTCTTGCGAACACCCAAAGGGTTTTTCCAGAATAGCTCGAAATGCAATTGGAGATTTTTGGAGCATTCAATAATATAAATTAGTGCTGATTGTAAACAAAAATATTAACAAGCAAAAAAGAACAACAACAGAAAAGCGCCGCACAAACACACACAAGCCGACGGTGAGACCAAGACTATGAGATGTAATGGCAAACCTGTTCGAGCTTCTTGCTTGGAAAACAAAACAACAATCGCCTTCCTCGTTGCCGGTGGTAGATAGATTGGGGCTTGAAATCGTTGGTTTGGGGCTAGGGTTTTAGCCTTTTAGGATTTAGATTTGGAAATTGGGCAGAAAGAACCGAAAAAAAGGGAGTGGGAAGAAACGAGAAAGAAATGAGGAGTGAGAAGGGGGTTCTCCAGGGGCTGCGTTGATGTTTGGAACTCCGCAATTCGGGTCGACCCGAATTTGGTCTGCGCCAGAATCCAGCAGATGGATGACTTGCTTCAGAAGTACCCGACCTGAGCCTGTTTCCGATATAATGGATTCATTTGAGGCATAAATTTAGGGCTATTTGTGCTCGTTTGAATGTCAAGTTGGAGTAGAATGGGTACCCACGGGCATCTGATGGTGGAAAGATTGAATTTTGATATGTTTAATTGATGAGTCCTGGCACAAGAGTGGTGTCTGGTATGAGCCTAGGTTGGGATTTTTTTACTTTTTGGGTGTAAACTGTTTATTTTGTTTAAAAAAAATATATACTTATTTTTATATTAATATTTTAAAATATTATACTCGCGGAGACTGCGTGTGATGGATACTAGTTGTTCTAAGAGAGAATGTAATGGTAGTTTATTTCTTGGGCTGGTGCTTAACTTGACTTTTTTCTACTCAAATATTCAGCCTAAAAACAAAAAAAAAGTGAGAAATAAATTGGGAAGAGAAAGAGAGAATGTACTTTTTTTATAAAATTGTTGGTGAGATTTAAAATTATTGAATTGTATATTTTTTTTAATAAAATTATATTGTTATAAATAAATAATATGAAATAATATTATATTAATTATAAAAAAATAAAACATATGGTAAAATTTTAATTTATTATTATAAAATAAACTACTAATTAGTTTAGTAGTCATATAATTTGCAAAAATTTAGAAAATATATACATCAATTCACCAAAATACTTTTTTGCATAGTTATTAATATTAATAAAAAAACTAAATATAAGTTATTTTTTAAAATTGTTGATCTTATTATATACAAAAAATTAATTTTTTAATCTAAAGTACAAAATACTTATTGATCTCATTATTTATAATAAAGTAATAATAAAAATTCAACCACCACCACCACCAACATCATCATCTTTAAATCAATTTATAGGAATCACCAAATTTTAACATAAATTAACAAGTAATAAAATAGATTGCGCATTATATATATAGATATAAATATAAAAACTCAGAAAAAGATATAAAGAATTATAAGATAATTGTTAGGACTTAATTAAAAATTTTTAAGAGATTACAAATAAATATTAAAATAAAACTTAAAATTTATGTGTTATGTTAAATAATATTTTTAAAAATATTAAAACTTACTAAATTGTTGAGTTGGTTTGTTGATCTCATTATATACACACAAAAAAATAATAATAATAAGAGAAGAAATTTTAAACCAAAATACAAAGTAGTAATTGATCTCATTGGATAGATAAAAAATAACAATAAAAATAATTGAAATTGTTCCACCACCACCACCACCACCATCATTATTATTTATTTATACTTTATTATTAAGGGAAAGAACTTTTTTGGTGTCTTAATTTTTTTGGTCTGTCATTTTATATTCTTTTATTATTTAACTAGTACTTTATTAAGTGAGAGCAGCACTTTGGTGTCTCACTTTTTTTTTCAATTTATATTATGCTTATTTTTAATATTTAATTAAAATTAATTTATTTGTTTGTTATTTTCCAATATCTTACTCTTCTCCAAACCACTCTTCTAAGCCCCCACATTGCCCACTCTTTTAATTTGAATATTTTAATTCCTTTAATTAAAATATATTTTTAAAAATATAAATTAATTTTTAAAATTTTTATTTAATTATGCACACTAATTTGAGTATGCCACACACACTAGTTATTACAACCTATTATTATTATATATTATTATTATTATTAATTATTATATTATTATTATTATTATTTATTATTATTAGCATGATAATCACCAAATTTTAACATAAATTTATAAGTAATAAAATAGATTGCATATCAGTGTTCAAAAAACGCACGGGTCCAAAGGATATGGACTGTCGTTCAAGAATTGGGCCGAAAATACAAATCCTAAAGGGGGGGCCTGCAAAAAAGGGGTTAGCTCTCCGGCGCCCAAGTTAGTATTGGATCTTTGAAAATATTAAGATAGAAAAGTAGGTAAATGCGATATAAATCGAAATATGGTGAATAATATAGGTGTAGAAGTGTATGGACACATAATAACGTGCTTGTGGAGTGCTTAGAGAGTGTTTAGAGAGTGAGAGAGGTGATTTAGAGAGTAAGAGATGTGTGAAATGTGAGGAGAATGTCTAGAGAATGAGAAAAGTATTAAGAATGTGACCATGGCCGTTATTAGAAGAAGAAGTGGGAAAGAAAAAATCAGCCAAATGCGGCTTATATACTTTTTTTGAACGACCATGGCCGTTACAAAAATCGTGACAAAGAGAATTATAAAAATATAAACCGTTACAAAGGCCGTTACAATGTATTTGTTTGTGGAATGAAAATTTGATACTTTTTTTTATTATTTTTGTAAAGTTTTGAAAATGCTTAAATAAATTATTTTAAATTTAATTAATTTCAACGTTTGTCATTTTTAAATTAAAAATTTGATAATAAAAAGATAAATAAATAAATAAATTTGCAACGGCGGCAACCGCTGCCGCCCTCAATTGTTTGGGGTTCTGGGTGATGGCGACGAGGTCCAAATCTACGTTGGACAATGGAACCCCCAATCTAAGCATTCGCGAGTCACCTAGCATAGGTGGCGACGATGCCGGCGTCATCATCGCTCCCTTTTGTGGGGCGCGGCGAAGGAGAGTGGAAGGTGGGCGGCAAGGGAAGGGTGATGGGGCTGGGGAGGGGGGAGGGGGGAGGGGGAGGGGGAGGGCATTTAATTTATTTTTTAGAATAATCATTTTATTTGAATAATAATTTTATTTTAATAATATATATTTAAAATTAATAAATCTGAATTCTTGATTTTTTTATTAATTTAAATTTAACGGTTAAAATTAATTGATTAGATCTGACAGCTCTCATCTAATCAATAAGGATCCAACATTTATTAAATTATAGAATAATATGTATATTTAAGACTATAATGGTCATTGTATTAAAAAATTAATGTCATTAGTTATATTTAACAGAGAGGGGCTATTGAGCTACATGTAGGAAAACAGAAGGAGAGAAACATATGGGGGGGTTTTAAGCTGAATTTCGAAAGTATAGGGGGGTTTTTATGCTATTTGAATTTCACTTTCTCATTCTGTAACTATGGGGTTATTGCATTTGTCGCCCTTTATCTTTTTAATAAAACACATTTAGTCCTGTAAGTTTGGTATTTTTGATATATTTAGTCCTGTAATTATTGACTGAATAGATTTAGTTCTTTATGTATTTTAGTAAAGCAGATTTAGTCCTTTATACTTAATAAGTGTGACACTTTTACTTTTTTTTGTATGGGTGAGTGAGATATATTACTAGAGAAAGATGGTATTTTCATGCATTACTTACTAAACAAAATTTGACAATTTTATTTCCCCCACCCCTCAATTAAACACAATTAGAGCCCTTCCCTAATTTCCCCCTAATTTTCCCAAATCTCCCAAATTAATGATTATTGATAAAAACACAAAAATATCTCCACAATCTATTCGAATGTGAGCAATTCTCATTGAAAAGAAATGGAGAAATTTACCTAATTGCAATTTGGAGTGCACGACACAGAGAAAAAGAAACTTGATTTAAAGAACAAAGAAAAAGTGGGAATGGGACATCAGAGAGAGTGCTTAATGTGGCTGAAAGGGTGAGGTTAGCACTAAACGCAAACGGCCAGATTTGATAAGGGTAGAATTCAGGCACATTCTTGATGAACAAACATATGCAAATTTGGTAGACTATTCAGACTCTACAGGACATTCAGACTCTTCTTTTGAGGATCTCGCAGGTATGAGTCTTGATTTCATTAAATCCAAGTTTTTCCCTTTGAAGCTTTGGTCATAGATAGGGGGGCTACTCATTCTTTGACTCTTCTCGGTTACAATTCCTCTATTAGCTTACCTGATGGATCCAAGAAAATAGTTAAGCAAGTAGGAGATTTTCAACTTTCTCATAACATTGTATTGCATCAACTACTCTACTGTCTGTCACCAAATTATGTATTGATTCACCTATTAAATTTGTTATATCTAAGGATTTTTGTGTACTGTAGGACCTTCAGACTAGGCAGATAATGGCTATAGGTAGACAGAAAGGAAAATTGTATGTTTTAGACAGGAATTCTTTTACTAGAGATGTAATCAAAGCCTAGCTAAATTCTTTGTTTGAATTGTAATTTTCCTGATATAAACTTCTGGCATAAGATATGACTACTGACTTGTCTAAGTATGCTACTGATCAAACTCCCTCACAAGGAATGAACCTTGCAGATGCTACTGATCAGACTCCTTCACAAGGAATGAACCTACAGATACACCATCTTCTGAGCAGGAATTAGTACCTCCATTAAGAAGGTCTAACAGGCTTACTGTAAGGCCTCCTACAGATACACCATCTTCGGATTGCTCTAGTGCATAATAATCTGTCCTCTAACTCATTCACTATCACACAAGCACATGGTTGTTTTGTTGCTACTTTTTCTTTGTTACAGCAACCTAGGAACTATGGCCAAGCAGTTCAGCAAGAATAACGGAGGGCTGCTATGCATGCCAAAATTTCAGCTTTAGAAAAGAACAATACTTGGTGTGTGACAGAGCTACCTCCAAATAAGAAAGCAATAGGGTGCCGTTGGGTTTATAAGCTCAAACTTAACTCTTATGGAAGTGTTGAGAGATGCAAAGGCTAGTAGCCAAAGGCTAGTAGCCAAAGGCTACAACCAGATAGAAGGTATAGATTATACACATTGTTTTGCTCACTGTTGCCAAAACAATCATAATAAGGGTCTTCCTAGCAATTGCTGCTTCAAAGGGTTGGCCCATACATCATTGATGTTAACAATGCATTTCGAAGATATCTACATGAAACCACCAGAGGGGTATTAGGTTTCCAAATGTTCTGTCTGTAAGATTCAAAAATCCTTGTATGGTTTAAAGAAAGCTTCAAGGAAATGGAATGAAGAGTTTACAGACAGGTTTGATGGTTTTTAGTTCAAGCAGTCCAAGCATGATTATTGTTTATTCACCAAGATGACAAATGCTGGACTTATTACTTTAATAGTATACTAAAATACGTGGACACGGACACGATACGAATATGGACACGGCGACAAAGGAAAATATAAAAAATTTAGGACACGACACAACACTGACACGGCTATAATATATTTTTAGTATTTATATTCTTAATTTTTCATAAAAATTATGCAATATGAACAATATCAAGATAAAATATAAAATAGGCATGTCCTACATCTATATTGTTAACCATGTTTCAAAAATATATATAATCAGTTTATTTTAAAAAGTACATAATAAAAAAATTTTAAATTATTCAAATTAGTTAAACCATCATGACCATCTCCCATATTTTTTAATAATTTATTCACAAATCTTTTGGTTGAAATGAGTAAGTTAATTCTTTTTATTTTTTTATAATTCAATTTTTTTTTCTAAAGAAAAATAGCCCAAAACCTTTTGAAATTATAAAAAATTCAAAACGTCTAAAAAATGTGTAAAAAAATGTGTAGGATGTGTCCTCTTTTCTTTTCTTTTTTTTTAAAAAACTTTTGAACACGCGATCCGCGTGTCCGGCAAATATCTGAGGCGTGTTTGAGGAGTGTCGGCATCCTACACGTGTTTGACATTGCATCGAATAATTTTTTGGAGTGTTCGTGTATTGTAGCTAGTATATGTCAATGATATTTTGGTCACTGCTCCTTCAATGAATATATTAAGAGGGTCAAATGATATTTGGATGATCTTTTCACCATTAAGGACTTGGGAGTGCCAAATACTTTCTTGGTTGAGAGATTTCTAGAACATCGGAAGGCTTGGTTGTAACACAATGTCCAAGAAATCGTGAAGATACTGGGTTTGTTGGAATGGGTGACCAAAAGCCAATTGAAACGTTCCACATCAGGTACCTCGAGATAGTGCATTGAAGGTCCTGTAGAGACTTGCACGAATTACTGCAGCCGTGTTACATAGGCAGGAAATATAGATCGTCTGTGCAGTTGTAGTGGGTTAGTTGGCAAGATAGTCAACTGACTCATCTGACTCACGGGAATTATTGTATGGAAGCCTCTTAAGGTTTGGTCAGTATGGCTGGGATTCCCGATTTCGATAGTACGAGATTAGTCCTTGGACTTAAGAAATCATGGAAGTCGCGTGCATACAAAGACTGTATCTTGGATTTGTCGAGCGGTGATTATTGCGCCAGACACGGTCATCATAAGCTTTGTCCAGTGCAATCAAAGTATGTAGTGAGGAATGTGGATTTCAAAAGAGGATTTGTCCCTTATCAGTATGTGACAGAGAGTTCTCTATGCTCTATGAGATGATTTAGACTCTAAAAGTCTTTGGCCAAAGCAATTGATCGATCAGGATATGTTTCCAAGATCGGATTAGTATAGTAAAGGTATCTCGAATATCAAGCATAGTTGTCTAGTCAAGGATGAGAACTTAGGCCCAATTTCATACCCTAGACTAAGGTCGGGAGACGGTTGACAATAGGACCATACTCATTTGGATTCGGAGCCTAAATATTCACGTCAACATTCACCTAGTATCTAGTGTCATGGATTGTCGCTAGACGTCTACCCATTGTAACGTGCATTCTGCTTATGGGATAATAAAAAAATAATTAATTAATTAGATTTAATTGATTATGTTGGTTACAATGATTTAAGTGAATTTCACTCTATTCATGTGATAATTAGCCTTCTTTTGTGCCTAAATACTCATAATTATGTGTCATTTTGAAACATTAATTCATTGGAGTAAAAAGAAAAAAATAGAGAAATGAGCAAAAAATGGAAAAATGGACAGATTTGAAAAAATAGTTAGGCGTGCCCACGCCTAACCTACGAAAATGTGGTTGAAAAAGGAAAGCTCAAAACTCAAATTTTGGAAAGATTTGAAGCTGATTGAAATGTTTTTGGATGAATGGAAATCACTTTTGCTGTAGGATTTCATTAGGAATATATTTTTATCTCTTTTAGTCTTTAGTTTTAGTTGGAAACTACCTTTTCTAGTCCTAGTAGAATTAGGTAACTAATTAGTATATATATGTGATGTAATTCAATTGTAGACAACTTTTGATCTCTACATTTATATAATATTTTTTCTTCCTCTTTTATTTGTTCTCTCATTAGCATGCTAGATTAGTTCTTTTAATTTCGATTAAAGACTTGGTGATTGCTTAATTCCTATGCATTGTGAGATCTAATTATATTTTCTACTTTCATTCATATGGTATTTGTGTTCTTCTATGTGCTATATTACAAATAATTTGATTTATGAATGATAGGATCCATTATTCGTTGTCAAAAATATATTCCTAGCCAATTGAACTTGCAAATCCGTAATTGTTTGTTTAGTTCAATAACTAGTGGTAACACAACATAATTGATTATGTAGAAGTTTTCGATTATGTTGTAGGGAATGCACAATCTAACTTAAATAAATCATCGTAGGAATTTATTAGTTAGAATTGGGTCTTTCTAGTTCTTAATGTTGTTGGTAAATTAAATCTTGAGGACGTTCTCAAGGTTGTTTACTGAATAGGGATTTAGTCAACGGACGTTCCTTGACTATCGACAAGGTAAGGAAATGTGAAGTTGTTAGGTCGTATCAATAACCATAACCAATTTATCAACATGAATTACTGTCATCTTTGCATCTATGATCAACCGTGGAATTGAGCATGATCTGGTTTTTAACAAGAATGTTTTTCTTATTATTTACTCCTCTTTTATATACTCTTTTCTTCTCTTTAATTTTAGATTTAGATTTAAAAACAAACTCCCCCCATTTTATTTTATTTTCGTAGGAATTAATTTAAAATCAATCTCTGTGGATTCGACCCTACCCACTGCTTTAACAAGTTTGTAGTAGAAAAACATTTTTGGTGGATTCGACACTCATCACACACACGCTCAAGTCTAGTTGAGGGTGAACCTAAATGGTCACACACAAATCATTTGGACGTGATTAAATTAATTTAGAATTAATTGAAATAAAAAAATTAATTCATGAGAAAAATAAATAATTGGATCATTTATTTGGAATAATCCATTGGATGGATAGTCCAATAATTTAATTGTTTGGATTAATTATATTTTGAGTTAGATTTTTTTAAGATATGCTTGAGCTTAGTTAATTTATAGATTGAATTCATTAATTAATTAGTAGATGGGCTTGTTTAATTAATAGATTGAGTTCATTAATTAGCAAGAGGGTTGGATCCATCTTCTCATGGTGTGGTGTTGACTATTTAGAGGAGATCTACACTTGAACCCTCTAAATGAACGGATCCGAAGGAAAGAGGAGTCAATGCTTGTCAATCGAAGAAAACTACGAGGATGAGGTTCTTGTTTAGATTTCTGCATCTTATTTTTTCTTTCTGATTCTATGGCCTTTATTATTTTATTTTATACCAAAGGCCCGTGAATAGATTAAGGGTACACCCCTTAATCGGGATATTATATGATTAATCATTTTTTTGTGTGCTTCCGTCACGCTTCCCCGACCTATCCGCTCCCTTCAGGGTTCACTGGAGGAAAGACAACTTCAACTCCTCTTCCTACTGGCATTAAATTTACATCAAAAGTAGGTTCCATTTTGTTTGATCCTTCTAAATATCGGAGATTTATAGGACTAATATTGTATCTAGGTTTTTCAAGACCTGATGCGTCACATGCTATGAAGCAATTGAGCCAGTTTTTGCAACATCCCTATCAACAACACTGAGATACCGCCTTACATTTAGTGAGGTATTTGAAAGGGAGTTCATCTACATGCCTTTTTCTTACTTTTAACAGTGTTCTATGTTTGTTTGTCTATAGTGATGCAGATTGGGCTGCTTGTGTGGACTCTCATAGGTCACTTACAGGGTATTGCATCTTCATGGGGGGCACTCCCATCTCATGGAAGACTAAAAAGCAAACTACAGTCTTGTGCTCCACAGTGAAACAGAATACTGCACCATGACTGCAGCTTCTAGTGAACTAATTTGGGTAACTCTTTTGTTGCAGGATTTGGTCATTCCTCTCAGTGCCTCTATGCCATTTTACTGCGATAATAAGGTTGCGCTTCATACCATGCAGAATCTAGTTTTTCAGGAGAGGATAAGCACCACGAAATTTATTGCCATATTGTTCGCGACAAGTACAAGGAAAGGCTGATCAAACCTTTCATTTATCTTCTAAATTTCAGTTGGCTGACCTGTTTACAAAGGCTCTTACATGTCCTGCTTTTCTTCCACTAAGTTCCAAGTTGGGTTTGGTGTCTTGTCCCCAACTCCAACTTGGAGGGGGATGATAAACTTCCAACCACTGAGCCACTAGATTCAACAAACCTTGGTGATGATGGAGCTGGTTTTACAAACAAAAATGGTACAACAACTCTAGCCCTTGTTTAATTTTTAAGTGACATATTTTTTTCCTTGCACTCTTTTGCTTATAATTAGCCGTTGGCTACTGATACAGTGAATTAGTTATTTAAATTTTAGTTAGGTGTTTTGTTAGGATTAGGTAAGGGTTAATTAATAGTTGTTAGTTAATAGAAGTTAACTGTTGTTTTCTCTTTATTTAAATGACTTCATTAGTCTTAGTTTTATACTGTAGAGAAACTAAGATTTTGTTCCAGATTTACTCAGTTCCTCGATAGCTTCTTCACAAAATTTTGCGACCTCCAATCAAAGCCTAAGGAGTCGTGCACACATATATGATGTACAACACAAACCAAATAGTACAGACAACACAACTTATACGCACATCGGGGTTGAGGGAGGGAACTTCGCAATGGTGGGGGCGGGAGGAGGGGCCGTGTGAGGGTAGGGAAATGGGGGGAAATGTGATATTTCAATGAGCAAATTACCCTCCTATTAAAAAATAAATAGCAATTTATCTCCCTATATTTTTTAAAATACAACGTTTTACCCCCCTATATTTACCTCCTTAGACAGGGAGGTAAATTACTTCGTTTTAAATAATATAGAGGAAATAAATTGCTATATTTTGTCATTTGAGGTAATTTGCTCATTTTCAATATTACATGGGGTAAATTGCTATTCACACAGAGATGAGAGATGGTCAAATTTTGGAGCGGACTACACAAATCAATGAGATCCAATGAGCTACGGAGGGTGAAGATCCAACTTTGCACAAATCAATATTTGCTGCAAGGCCAAAGGTTTGCCGTGGTGTGAAGGGTGAAGATGGGAGAGAAAAGGGATAATTTGAATTTTGTTTATCTAATTATAAATAAATAGTTGAATATATCTATAATTATTTAAGTTTTAAGTCAAACATGTTTAAACTTATTTTTTTAAGTTTTAATTTGTTATTATTTATTTATAATTTTTTTTAAAAATTAGAAGATAGTATAATATAAAAATGTATTAAATTATAAATTATGAAATTTTTAATATAGAAAATTTAAAAGATAACAAGATACGAATAAATTTATTAATATTTTAAATCTTTATTAGTAAATAATCTCTTTTTAATATAAAGAAATTTAATTTAAAAACATTTATTAAAAAGTATAATTTTTCGAATATTTACTTATAAAAATAATAAATATGAGAGGAAAAAAATCTAGAAGCACTAATATCAGGATTTGCCAACAATTTAAGTACCTTAAATTTAAAATATCATGAAAAGACAATTTCAAAATTTCATACGTATAACCTAATATTTAGGGATAATTACATTCTCCTTCCTTAAAATTTGGTGTAATTATATAAACACCAAATCCAATAATCAAAGATTTTTGCAACCAACAATTTAACAATTATAGTGAATATTGTTTGGAAATTATCATTTCATCCTATCCAGCAAAGTGAGTGCAACAAGCATTTGTATTCCTTCTTTTCAAAGAAAACTCGAATGCTGGGGAGCCCCCAACTACACAATAGATTAAACAAAGAGATAGAAGATATTGCAGAAGACATGGGTAATAGACGATGACACAAGATACGAACTCTATATACAAAAGAGTAGCATCAGCCTCCGTGCAACCATGAGACAAGCAAAGCACGTTATAGAAAGGAAAAAAACTCCTTATGCAAGAAAAATCTAGAACCAGTCATACGAGAGAAGCAGTAATTTTTTAAAAAATTTCCAATTTCAGAGACAAAGACAAGCCACCACATCACGAGTAATTAGTGTCCAAGATAAAGAAAATGATTACATCACATAGCAAAAGGTTTATTGAGATTGAAAATGCTATTTTTTTTTTGGAGTTATGAGATGAAATATGGTGAATTAATCAAAATCAAGGGGACAAAATTACAAAAAAGACTAACTTGTAGGACGTAAAATACAAGTTTTACCGACTAAGGACTTGAATTTTGCATTGAACGATCTCGGGTTACTCGTCTTCTCAATGAACTCAATCTCCTCAGGAGGGGAAGGAGCAGTTGAGGTGGAACGGAATTCCCGTAAAGATACTTGATTTTACTATCAATGAAGACAAAGAAGGAAAATACCATAAGCAGGAGCGAAACGTAGTTAGTTTTCAGAAAACCTAAAATATGAATGACTTCCCAGTCAAGATTGATACCATGTAGAAAAATTCATTCACCATTGAGTATAATGTACTTATGGCGAGATATAGCACAAAGAGGATCACTAATGAGGATTGGGGTCTGAAAGGTTGTATTACGAGAACGATGGTCGCAATAGAATTGAAGAATATAGCTCTATTGAACAACATCAATTTGTTAAATAGCTTACGATCCAAATCATAGAGAATTGGTTTTCCAGGCTGGTGTGCGATGGGGATGTTGATAGAAGCATTGGATGTCGTTCTGTTTGGACCCCAGTCTGACCACATTCCTCTAGGAGGAGTTAGTGGGACTTGAAATGATAGAGCAACAAATACTGATGCCCATCATTATGATCCCACTTGTCATTTCTTTCAACCAGTCTTGCACTTGGATGATAGAATTCGATGATGAGTTTTGAGTGCTATGGGAAGGATTGGTTTCGACATTTGTTGTTGCTATTTGGGGTGGGCAACCCCCGACATATAGTATTACCTTTTCAATATCCATGTCGTTTGAGTTAAAGGCTGAAGACATAGATAAGATGTCCAACAGTTAGACGCAATTTGAATTTTGTGCATTGACATTAAACCCGGGCTGCTTTACTAAGTATTCCACGATTTGGAAAAAAAAAAATAGAATTTTTTAATATGGAAAAAAATGCAGGCAACCCATTATCATATTACAAATGAGCAAATTATCCCTTTATGAATATATATATATATAAACAACAATTTACCATCTCGTATTTTAAAAATATAGCAATTTACCCGTTTTTCAATATGAAATAATTTACCTCCTTAGACCACCATTAATTTCAAAGAAGTATATCTAATTTTTTGAACAATCAGAATGCATTTATAATTATGACAAATTTAAAAGGTGCTAGTTTGTAATTTACCTTAAATTTTAGGCTAAATTATATTTTACCTCCCTGTGTTTGGTTAAATTAGCAACAAAAAATCATTGTATTTTAAAATAGGCAAAAAAAAAAAAAACCCTATTTTGTTAACAATGATGGTATGTGGCATAGACGCGCATGTGGTGCGCTTTTTTTGGACAAAAATAACTTTATATGTAATAATATAAGAGACTAAAGTTTTTTTGCTTGTTTTTGTATGCATTGTTTTTTGCATTATGACTAAAATATTAAATAAATTATATTTAAATTATTAATTATACATTATTTTTTTTATTTCAAAAATTTTAAACATAATATTTATAAAATAAAAATAAACCAAAAAATACATATAAAAAAAAATATTCTAAATTTTTAATTTAAAAATTTAGGTTAAATATTTTTCAATGAGCATAAACTAATATTATTTAAATATATAATATACTAAATAATAAAAGTATTTTATATACGAATTATTCAAAAAAAATAAATATATATATACTAAAATTAAATTATATTTAGGTTTATATTTATTAATTAATTATTTTTATAAATGTATTAATATTAAATAAGTATTGTATATAATAAACAAAAACAATCCAATATACATATAATCAATAAATAATATAATTAATATATCTAATATTAATTAATAGAAAAAATTAAAACTAACTACAATTAACTTAAGTTAAATACTACAATTAATTAATAAGAGGAACATTGGGCGGATGGCGATGAATACAGCCCTCGCGCCGGAAACCGTCGCCGTCTTTCTTTTGTCTGGGTGACGCCACGTTGCGAGAACTAGGGGACCGCCTTTTCTTTTTTCTGATCGCCGCCCTCTCTGTTTTTACTGAACGACATCGCCCTCACTAGATTGGGAATGGTGGAGGCGGGGGTTGCGAGGGGGTGGGTGGGTGGCAGTGGGTGTGGGGTTTAATTTTGTTTATTTTTTGCAAATAATTCTATTTTAAATAATATTATAATTAATAAAATATGAATTATTTACTTTTTTATAAATTTAAGATCCAACGGTTAAGATTAATTGATCTGATCTGACGGCTTTGGTATAATTAATACAAATCCAACAATCAATAAAATAAAAAATAATATATTAAGTAAGGGTATAACAATTATTTTATCAAAAAATCAACGCCATTAGAAATATTAAACGAAGAAGGACGATTAAGTTGAGGTTTAAAAAAACACAGGGAGGGGTTTTGTTTATTCTCAATCAGAGGAAGGTTTTTCATTAAATTTTAAAGATACAGGGAATTTTATGCAATTTAGCCTAAATTTTATTTAATAAAAGTTTAAAACAGCAAAGGAACGACTAAAAGAAGTAATATAATATATATATATATAATATATATATAGAAGAGGGGGGGAAATTAATTGAGATAAGGGCATTTTTATCATAATAGACACATATTAAGAACACATTGTGCATAAAAAAAAAAAAAAAAGTCGCATTTGGTGGACTTCATGATTAGATATTCCTCCTTGTGGGCTTGGACTACAGTCCTACATCAATCAAGAATTGTACCGAGCCTTATGTGCATATCTAGGCTTGTGATAAGGTAAGTAAATATGAAATAGATCGGGTTGAACTAGGATATCCAATTTAATGAGGCCCTGAGTTTATGGGTTCAAATTCTACTAACGTGTAAAATGTTATTCTTATTTAATAGTAGTTGTTATTCTGCATTAATTAAGTAAATATTTGACTGAGATACGTTTATATGATTATTAGATATATGAGTATATTATATAATTATCTATAATTATTATATATACATTAAAAAATATTGACTAGATAGATTACGATTGTTGTAATAGATTACTCAAAAATATAATTCATCACTTTCACTTTAAAATACTATGTATGATATATTTGTGTTGCACTAACTAGTATTCACTTTATATCATAACATTTACATATTTTATAAATAGTAAAAGTGCAACCATATTTTGGATATTTTTTTCAATATTTCCGAAATCGTATCTTGAACTATGAAATTTTTATGTTAGCTTCTATACCATAATGAAAAGTCTCAGTATAACTAAAAAACAAATCAAACAATTCGATTCTCGATTGGGATCGATCGATAATAAAGCTTGATTTTTATTTAATTTGTTAAACCTAACAAACCAAACTAAAAAAAAGGTTTTTGTGGGCAAATTGCATCAGACCCCCCTTTATTTTACTAAAATAGAGCTAAATCCTTTGTGTTACTTTTATAGGAAAAAAAGTTCCTGTGTTGTTTAAAATACAGCAAAAAGTCATTCTTCATTAGAAACTAATGGAGAGTATTTCACACGCTCGTATTGAACTAATGCGTTTTTCTTATTTTTATTTTTATTTGGTTATTTTTGGGTTATTAGGTGCATAAATATCCATTTTGCCCCTCTTTTTTTTATCTAAATATATTTAATAAAATAGATTAGTTATTAACTTAAATTGTATTCAATGCAAATGTTTTAAATAAATTAATATTATGAAGATATTGATTAACATCAAAATTCCTAAAAAGTATATAAAATATTTAAATTGAAAAATCACAATACAAAATTCAATATACTAAAATTTAATTTTAAATTAAATACTTATATAAATATAATAATCATACAATTATATATTATTAACAAAAGTTAAAATTATTATTATTTTAAATATATTTTCAATAAATTATATTTATTCATAGAATATATTAATTAAACATAAAAATGCCAAAAATATATCAATTTTTTAAAATTATATTTTAATAAAACTAATATTTAAATTAAAACAATCATTATATGTATTTTAAAATATTTTTTATTATTTTTAAATTTTAAAAATATTAAATCAGTTTTACGAGGGTATTTTCATCAATTTTGTAAAAAATTAACGCCGTTAATCTCAAATAGTGGAAGGAGAGAGTGTGCATAATTAAAAAAAACACGAGGTTATTTTCTTATTTTTTAAACACAGGGGGCATTTTCAGCTGAATTTTTAAAATACAAGGAAGTTTAATGCAATTTATCATTTTTTGTATGATAAACTTTCAAACTCGACTTGAACTTGATTCAATTTTTAAAAAAAAATATCAAATCACTTTAGCTCAATTAGATCAATTATCAAACCAAATTCAAATGCAAAATTTTTTAAATTCAATAATACTTTCAAACAAGATAATAATTCAACATGTCTTCAGGGATAGGATGGAGGACTTTTGGTAGTGTGAGGGGCTAATTTTCAGTATCTTATTATGAGTACTGCTTCAATCTTGTTTGAGTATTAGTTAGACTGAGCATGAGGCTATACATATTTTCAGTTTGAGTAATAAAAACTTCTTCGTTTTTCTTTAAAAAAAACAATTTAAATAAATTTAAACAATAATGAATTATTTATAATCCATAATCTAAGCCCTAAATTATAATTTAACACTCAAAATGCACATTGTGACGGGTTGGGGCTGCCAATCCAGGATCGAATTGCCCAATAAAAAAAATGAAATGGTCTAGCCTAGATCGACCTAAACCTAAATTGGCCAAGAACCAATACTTGTGACTGACCTAGTAAAGTGGCCCAAGACCGTCTAATCTTGAGTCGATTTTGGTGATCTAGGCTATTGACCATAGTAGTAGGTGTTTTGAATTTTTTGAAACTAGAAAACTTTTATCTTTTAGTTTACTTCTAGATTTTCAGTTAATACTCTTTCTTCATTTTTTTCTTCAAAATTTATTTTAAGTATTTTTGACTTGTTATTATCTATATTTATTATTATAAACTTGTTAGTCAAATTATTATTTAAATATTTATGTAGTTTAACTACACTTTTTTCTAGTTATAATTTTTTAATTTATTTATTATTTATTATTTGATAAAACAATCATAAATTTAAGTAATCATTTAAAAAGATGCTTGAATTTCATAAAAATAAATCAAAACAAAATGGGCCTAATAGAACCTGATTGAGACCTCAATCGAGTTGGTCCATTAGTTGGGACTGAATTTAAAAATAAACTCAATTAGAACCTATTTGAAGGCCCAATATCACTCTAGGACCAACTGTAAATAGCACTAGGTCGGATTTTTTTGAATTGTTTTGATTCTAGATCGCCCCGACTTATTCTACACCTTAAGTCAACACATTTCCTAAATTATGAAAATCCAAATTTAAGATACTAATAATGCAGATTTACATTATTGCCATTTAAATCAATACTATTTTAAGGATATTTTACTCAAACTGAAAATTTAGGGAATCATATCTTGAAAGGGTCTTTTTCTCTTGAAGAAAATAAATAATATCAACGAACTAGGAAAACTAATAATTTTTTAAAGTAGGACATACCTGAAGTTGTTTTTTGGCAGTAGCCAAATGCATAATAGTGTTCCCTTCACGATCACCTCGATTCAGCAAGTCTTGAACCGACAATCCAAGTTTTTGATCAATCAAGAACTCAAGTACCTCCTGTTGGTGGTGTTTCACGGCAAGATGCAGAACACTCTCCTGGTGAATAGTGACCTCCTTTGCAGCATCTGGACAATGGTCAAAGAGTAAATCAATGACACTAATTTTACCAGTAACCACGGCAGAATGAAGCACAATTTTCCCGTCTCTATCTTTCTTCATGCACAACTCTTCAAGCACAGATTTATGCTTCCCAAACTCCAACCAAAATTGGGCGATCTCCAAGTGGTTGTTGGCCGACGCCAAGTGCAGTGGATGATAACCATGTTTATTGAGTTGAGAGAGTTGGTGGGCAGAAATTCAGCTCAGCCTAATGTATTCTCTCACAAACTCAGCATGCCTAAATATTGAAGCCAGATGCAAAGGTGTGTCTGTAGTTCCCCATGAGTGCAGTTTCTGAAGGATTGCTCCATCTCCTCTAACTGCATCATGAAGGAAATCTATATTTCCTGAGCAACCAGCCTCAAACCATTTCCCCTCCATTTTAATTAATGTGGAAATTTAATTAATTATAATGCTTCAATGCTTCACCCAATCAGCTTCCTATACAATATATATAGAGATTATCTCAAGTGAATTGGGTTGACTTGGACTACTGTTTTATTATTTGATTTGTAAGCATTTTAGTTAATAGATGAAGTTCACACGTTAATATAGACTAAAATTACATATGAACACTAGAAAAAAATATTTATTACAATGGAAATTTCTTCACAATTTTCCCTCTATTTTTTAGCTTCCACAATGTTGACTATTTTGCAGAATTAGTCTTTTACTTTTGATAATAGTTAATTTTAGTGCCATAACTTAATTGTAATGTGCAAAAAAGCTTTCCACAATTAATTTTTTAATTTAAGGGTCACGAGTTGCACACTGGTTGTTAACCCCAGCAAGTTAATATTGATCCTACACATATCAAATTTCAATTTCCGACTCTGATAGTACGAGATTGATTCTCGGATTTGAGAAATCATGACAGTTACATGTACATGATGGTTGTAGCTTGGATTTGGCGAGCAATGTCTGTGTCGCGAGATACCATCTATTAGAAGCCTTATCTAGTGCAGTTAGAATGTGTAGTGAGGATGATGTGTTTTAAAAAGAATCTATCCCTTGTCAGTATCATGATAGTAGCATCTCCTATATGCTCTAAGACACGTTTTCCTAAAACTCTATAGTCACAGTGATAGAATAAGTGTGATAGGTTTTTCCGTGACAATCAGAGTAAACTGGATGTTTCGAGTTATTAAGTATAGATTTATAGTCCATGATGGAAACCTAGACTAAATTTCGGAGATGGTCGATGGAATGACCTTACTCGTATGAATTCAGTTGTGTGAATGTTCATCTCTATTTACCTAGTCTTTAGTGTCATGGACTATTGCTAAACTGCCATCCATGATAACGGGTTATTTCTAGTTATGGATATCAAGGAATTGATTCTTGAGTTCGCTTCAAATAACAATGGATTCCGAAGGTAAAGAGTAGAGCCAATCTTTTGCTTTATCGCCCAAGAAGAATGGAAATGCTCATAACTTGACTTGTTCTTCGGTAACTCCTTGAGGTCTCATGTCGGAACACACCACATGGAATACTTTGAGGTGTCTGTGTGGGTCTTCACCTGCAAGGCCACGAGAAGTAGGAAGTAAGTGAATAAGGCCAGATTTAAGTTCAAAATAAACATCTAAAGTAGGATATTCAATGGAAAGAGGTTGTTGATTTAAGTCAAGAGAAGTCATCTCATTAATCGTCTGTTACGGATTTTGGGCCATGACTTCTTTTTCAGATTTGCTAGACATGAGCACGTCTAACTCGAAATCTGATTTTGAATTGGAAGAGGTAGATGTCTCTCCCTTGAGTTGCTTAGTTTCTTTTTGGAGTCTACGAGCGGTCTTCTCGATCTCTGGGTCAAATTCAAGTTCACCTGTACGAGAAGAACATGTCATAAAAAATCAAATAACAAGAACAAGTAACCAAAAGAAATTAATTTAAAGACACCAATCCCCAACAATGACGCCAAAATTTGATGTGTGTCGAATCCACCAAAAATATTTTCCTACTAAAAAACTTGAGCAGGTAGTGAGTAGGGTCGAACCCATAGAGATTGGTATTACATTAATTTCTTCAAATAAGAACAAAAGGGGGGGGGGGTTGATTGGAAATCTAATATCTAAAAATTAAAGAAAAGAAAACAATTAAAAAGAGAGTAGGTGTGAGAAAGACACTCCAGTCAAAGATAGGATCATGCTCAATTTCACGTTGATCATAGACGCAAAGAAGACAATCATCATAATAGATAAATTGGTTTTGGTCACTAGTACGACCTAACGACCTCACATTTTTACCTTGTCGATAGTCAAGGAACGTCCGTTGACTAAATCTCTAATCAGTAGACAACCTTGGGAACGTCCTCAAAATTTAATTTACCAACAACATTAAGAGCTAGAAAGGCCCAATTCTAACCAATAAATTCCTATGAGGATTTATTAAGTTAGATTGTGCATTCCCTAACATAATCAAAAACTACGACATAATCAATTATGCTATGTCCCACTAGTTATTGATTTAAACAAATAATTACTGATTTGCAAATTCAATTGGCTAGGCAAATATTCTTGACAATGAACAACGGTACCAATCATTCATAAATCAGATTATTGTAATAAAAGCACAGAGAACAACACAAATACCAATATGAATGAAAGTAGAAAGTATAAATTAGGTCTCACAATTCATTGGAATTAAGCATTCACCTAATCTTTGACCGAATTAAAAGAACTAGCCTAGCATGCTAATAGAAGAACACATAAGAAGAAGAAGAGAAAATATTATATAAAACGCAGAGATTAAAAGTTCCAAGATCAAAAGATCCAAGATGTCTACATGTGAATTACATCACTTATTTATACGAACTAGTTACCTAATTCTATTAGAACTAGAAAGGAAAGATTCCTAAATAAACTAAAAGACCTGAGAAAATAAAATTATTATTCTAAAGAATTTCTCTAGCAAAATTTGTCCCACTTCACCTCAAATCCTTTAAAAAATTGAGTTTGAACCTTCCTTGTGCAGCCACATTTTCGCAGGTTAGGGGTGGACAAGCTAACTGTTTCTTCAAATCTGTCAATTTCTTCAATTTTGGCTTCTTTCTCCATTTTTTTCTTCTTTCACTCCATAATGAATTAATGCTGCAAATGACACTTAATTAGGAATATTTAGGCCATAAAAAAAGGTTAATTATCATATGAGATTATCAAAATGCAATTCTATCAATGGTATTATTACATGTTAATTACCCTTATGGTCATACACTATAGATTTTGAACAGCTCATTGATTGTTTGTAATTAACTCAAAAAATTTACATCAAAATTATTGTTGACACATTTAACTTTTTTGTACATAGGGAAGCTAAAATAATTGGGGCTCATTTCGTTCGTGTGATAGGATTAAGCGTTATAGGATGGAAAATTGAATTATTATTAATCCTATCTTGCATTATATGCTGTTTGGTTTGAGGTATTGCATGTAGGATATTTCATTTGATAATATAATATAGTGTTTGGTTGAAAGGATTATAATGTATGATTAAATGTAAAAGACTATAAAGGTATCCATTTTTAAGGTAATTATATTTTTATATTGTAGCTTGTGAATGGTTTAACAATACAATTGCTTAAAATAAAATTAATTAAAATATTATTTTTTCTATATTTATATAAAGCCGAAGTTGGAAACACGTATTCAATTAAGTAATTTATGATACTCAAATATTTTTCAAATGTCCAAAAAAGAAAGAAGTAATATTTTTACTATTTTTATTATTAAATTATTATAATTTAAAATATTTTTTAATCATGCGCAAGCTTCACAAATAACAAAAAGAAAAAATTGCATAAAACCCTCCTGTGTAATGAAAATTCAACTAAAAATCTCCTGTATTTAAAAATATAAGCAAATATCTTCTATATTTTTAAAATTTTGCACGCTCCCCTTGCTGTTTATTTGACTCAACAACCTCAATTTTATTTTATTATTTTGTTGGTGATTTTTTCTTATACCCTTATACATTATAAATGATTGTTATTATAATGAACGTTGGATCTTCTATATCTCATCAGAACCATAAAATCTAATCAATTTAAAAATGAACAGTCTAGATTTATATATTTTAAAAATATATTATATATATACACATGTAAATTTATCATGAATATAATACTGTATAATACCTCTACCGGCAATCACTGCTAGGCGACGGGCATTGTCGCCCACAAAGTTGCCGCTTAGATCTGGGCAGTGATGTCGTGCCTAGATTTAGATGGGCGACGAGGCGAGATAGGAGTGTCTAAATCAATTATGGAGAAGTGAAAGATAGAGGCATGGTGAGGCAGTGAGGTGAGCGGAGCTGAGGAAGGAGCGCGCGGAGGGGTGGGGCGGTGGGGGGAAGTGATGATGTTGTGCATCTTTTTCTTCTTTCTTTCTTTTAATTTTTTTACTTTATAAATTTTAATATATAAATTAAATTAATTATATGTTTTTATATTTAAATATAAATATATTAAATATAAAATTTATTTACTGTAATTTATATAAATAATATAATTTAAAATATATTGATTACAAAATTAAATTAACTAGTATTATTTAGGAAAAAATATTGTGTAAATTTATTTAATGTAATTTATATATATATGATTTCAAAATATATTTAACACAAAATCAAATTAAGTAATAATATTTTAGGAAAAAATAATGTATTTTAATTTTAAAAATATATAAATATTAAAAGAATCCTAAATATTTGAAATTTTCATATATAAAAAATATATATTAATTTAATTGATGTAGTGATGTTTTTTACATATAAATATTTCATGAATATGAATTGTTCAGTATTTACGATATTTTTTAATAAAATGTGAAAAAAGTAAAGAATTAATAAAAAAAATAAAGAGAAGGAATAATGACATAAGATATGAGTTATTTTGTCCATTCAAAATGATCAAATACTAAAAATAAGTCAAAATGGTATCTAACTCTCGTTCCTAGCGCGTGTAAGCAACTCTTTGTTTTTTTTAATGGAGAGTTTTTTTTATTGCAGGGTTTATAATTATAGAGGGTCTTTTTAGGCTATTTAATTAACACATACATATTTAATTTATAGAGGGTATTATGCAATTTTCCCTAACAAAAAAGGCAAATGGGAGAAAGAGGGCAGATAGTGGAGACGAGGAGAGAGAAAGGAGAGTGTCCAAGGGTAAATTAGGAAAAAAATTAATATTAACTTGTAGGATACTAAAACTAAATGGGTTTGATTCATAATCATTTGTTGAATAAGATTGGGCCGATATTAATACCCAACTCTAGTAATACTAACCAAAATATATTTAATTTTATCATGCCTAATCAAACAAACCTAACGGGACTTGGAATGCAGTTATATTCTCTTAAAAAAATGCCGTTAAATGTTATTAGTTGGATGAACATTAAATAATTCCAATTCCCAAAGGACCATGGGTAAGTGATATGAAATGAAGGCGATTGAGATGTGCTATTCAGTTGTGTTTGTCAAATGCTTTGTTGTCTATTCGTTGTGAACAAAGCATTGTCGGAGTTGGTATTGATTTGATTTTTTAGTGAAATTCATCGCTGATTTGTTATAAAAAAAACATAAAATTTCGAGAATGAAATTATTTTTGGGCGTACTTTGTTATTGAAAAGATTAAATGTGTTAAAACTTATTCTCAATTTACAAAAAAATTAAATTATGTGTTTAAAGAATTTTAACTCGAAAAAAATTCTAGCACAATCATCAATCAATTGAGTTAATTTCTGTAATGCAATCGAGTTAGATAAGTTTCTAGAATGCATTCAAGTTAAAACTAGAAATTATTAAAAAATATAAGTATGTCAATTAATTCTTAAAAGAATGCAAAAATAATTTTGTGTTAATTAATATATGGGTAAATTACATTGATAACTCCTACAATTAGATCAAAATGCACAAACACCCCCCGGGGTTGTTTGTGCAAGTTTTACATTTGAATAGATAATGTGATTATAACTACAACTAAAACTTCATAGAGTTTAGCTGTAATTTCACAAAAAGTAGGAAGTATTTATGTATTTTGACCTAATAATAGGGGGTATTAATGTAATTTAAAGCGTGGCCGAAAAACCTGAAAAGGGCTGAGGAGCCAAAAAAAGGGAATGGTACAATCTCGGACTTTTGTTGGACCAATCTAGTAAATTAAAGATCATACTTTGATACACGGATTAGATCGAATATCCAGTCTAGTGCATGTTAATGTTTTGTTTACTTAAAAATAGGCAAGCCCAGAATTCTATCATTAGGCTCATGATACTGCTGCCAAAATTTGGATTATTTATCAAAAATTAATCATCACTCTTGTAATGGTAAGTAAACAAAAAGACAACACATTTTGGTTTAAAGTTTTTAAAGCAAAATACTTTCCTAATACTGAATTTATTGAAGATGAAAATCATCACAGTTGGATATGGATAAAAAAATTTCATGAATATAATTCCTCCACATCTAAGTACCTTAAAGGTAAATAACATTATTCACCATAATAAATGGTATCTTGAATAAATTAAGAGGCCTTTATCTTGAGAAAATTAGTCTTAAGATAATGTCATTTACCCTTACCAATTACGCCTCAACAAGATAGCAAAATATGGGCATGGAGTAAATCAGGTAAATTTTCCATTAGTACAACATACTCTGGTTTTTAATAGATCCAAATCTATTCATATCCCACATCTCCCGTGGAAATCTCTTTGGAAAATAAAGGCACCTCCTCGAGTTCTCTTCCATGCTTGGATGGTAGAACACTATAGTCTGCCAACAGCAAAATTTTACATGATCGTCACAGACTCAATTCATAAAATATGCTCCCTTTGCTAATCAGCGCATGACACTATTGAACATATCTATATGGAGTGTAAGTACTTCTTACTTATCTCCTTATATTGCTTTCCTGCTTTAACGATGCTTGTTCACTCTAACTTTATATGTCTACTTCATTAGTGGATTAAAGTACCATGCAAACAAAAATTGATGTTACAGCTTTTGTGGGCAATTTGGACCAATCGAAACAAAGCCCTCTTTAAAAAATAAACTACTAATATTTCTGAAATTTGGAGGCAAATACAGTCAACAATGGCATTTTCAGAGATCAGCATGGGAGATTCATTACAATTTTTTCAATTTCCACAGGAATTAATACTAACTCTACTGCTGAACTATGGGCTTTACAGCAGGGGTTGGCAATTGCTAAAGGAAAAAGTTTTGATAATTTGACCATACAAACTGATTCTCAAATGCTTATTAATTTGTTTTGCAGGAACAGAGACACACCCAATCATCTTCTTCCTCTACTGTCGGATTGTCTGGCTCTATGGGATAGTTTTCAGTATATCCACTTGGTTTTTGGCTATAGAGAAGTAAATCGGGCAGCTGATGTACCAGAAAAACACACCGCGAGCCAACTTTTTTGCAATTGGCTTTTTTATTTTTGCCCGACTTTTTTGTATGATATTTTTCATCTTGACATATTTTGCTCCTACCGAAGATGTATAACTTCTCGATGTACAAAACGTTTAAACTATGGTAATGAATATGTTTGGTATGTTTAAAAAAAATATCATATTAATACATTTCTCAAATTTTATCATTTTATTTATCACACATTGTCTAGGTATGTAAACATGCCTTTATTAATGTATAGGTTTGATATATGGTATATATTTGATTTTTAAAAGGAATAATTAAACCATTCTTCCTCAAAATTTGTGTAATTATACGTAAATATTATGTGGTTTGAAAAATTATATTATATTATCCCTTACGTTTGATTCAGTCTAATGAGTAAATTTATCTATAACCAAATTTGCTAATGTTAGCAAAAAAGTTTAATAAAAGTTTTACATTTATCCCTAATTAATTAATTCTTGATCTATAGCAGGTCAACACAAATCATTTCTAATTAAACAATCTTTATATTTTCACGTGATAATGCATGTGAGAAAGCGATCTTCACTCTTATTAGGTTTTTCTAGTCTGATGGTAAATATGAAGTTCATTTAACTTTTTTGCCAATAGTAACAAAATCGATGAATTTTGATTAACGATGATATTTATTTATGAGACGTTAACAAACGTCAAGGGTACTAGATGTAATTTTTCAAATCACAGAAAGTTTACGTGTAATTACACCAAATATTAAGGGAGAGCAGTGCAATTATCCCATTTTTAAATGATAAGTTAATAGAGATAAGCTATATTCATCACCTTCTTTGGAAATGTATTTTATATTTTAGGGTATCTTTTTATTCTAAACCAACTCCAGTATGTGATGGTAAATTAATTTTGGAAAAATTGTAGTTTGAGTCCCACATGATGGGGGTGTTGCACTTTTACTCATGTTGGTAAATTTCTTTACCGTGTAGGTTTTAATTCAACTGAACTTTTTCTAGGTCATCTTCCAAACCGATGACTAATTGTACATTTTATGATTTGGCAGTTAGTCTATTCTCAGTATTGTAAAGTCCATCTTATAACAATATAAATGAATGCAAAGAAATAAGTTTTTAGCTAACATAATAAAGAAATAAGTCTCATCATGCTTACTATTACAAGTCTAGGAAAATTGTCCATCTAAGTGGGCTAATCAATGGATGTAGGCCTGTCAATGGGCCTAATATACCCAGGCCCAGACCCGTTAAACCAGCACCAAGCGAAGCCCCGGACCCAACATATTTAAATTAGGCCCAAACCCAGGCTTACACCCATTAAATTAAAATAATTGGGTTTGGGTCGGGTCATGCACCCGATTTAGGCCCTTACCAGCCATTTGCCCGTCTCCATTCCCCAAATTCTCTCTCACAGAAAGGTTCAAATTTTCTCTCAGAAAAACAATCAAATTGTCGTTCTCAACTCGCCATTTGTCTCAAATCCACTGTGGCGCTGCATCGCCACTGCTCCACCACCGCAACCAAATCATCTTGTGGGTGTATTGGTTTTGAAGGGGTTAGCATTCTTCGTTTTGATTTTATGTTTTTTTTTCTAAGTATATCCATTGTTTTATCTAGGCTTACCTTATTTTTGTGAGCTTATCCATTTTTTCCTGGTTATGTTGATGATTTCATGTTACCTTGTCTTGCCATTGGTTCTTTAGCTGATTTCTTGCCAAAAAAAAAAAAAAAAAATTCTCTGAATGAATTATGTTGATTTGTTTTATTTTGTTTGTGATTAAATGGTTTATTTGATTCTTGTGGATTACTAGGAAAGACTGTGGAATCATATGTATTATCAGTTAAAGTTGATGTCTCGATTGATTAGTTATGCATCGATTTATGTCAGGTGCATAAAAGTTTGGGTAAATTGCATAACACCCCCCTATGTTTTGGTGAAATAGCGTGAAATCCCCATGTGTTAATTTAATAGGCAAAAAACCCCCTGTGTTTAAAAATACAGCAAAAAATCCCCCTCTCCATTAAAACAAATGGTGAGTGGCTTACACTCACCTTTTGTGCGAGTGGGCTTCAATTTTTACCTTTTGATGATTATTTTTAAGTATGTAAATGTCTATTTTGCCTATTTCTTTCATATCTAATTATATTTTTAATTGATTTATTTATATATTTAATTAATTTAAATTATTTATTGAATTCAAATATATTAAAATAAATTATATTTATTATGAGATATATTAACTTAAATATAAAATAACTAAACAGTCTTTAAAATTTTTAATTTAAAAAACACAATACAATTTAATATACCAAAATATTTTTGAATTAATAAGAAATAATTAAGAATCACTTATAATAATTATATATTATTAATTAAATTAAATTATTATTAATTGAAATATATTTTAATAAATTTTATTTGTTTTTAAATATACTAATTAATATAATTAATATCAATAAATTATATTTATTATTTTAAATTATATTATTTAATATATATTAATTTAAAAAAATATTTTGAAAACTTATATTTTTTTGTTCTTCTCCGTCGCCAACTACGTGCCCGGTGATGGGTGGGGCGTCGCCCAGATCTAGGGAGACGCCCCCTGGATTTGGTCACAGCTCCTTTCAGAAGGGGGCGGCGGAACGGGGGCGACGCGAGGTCGCCCCATTTTTGCAGGGCGACCATAGCATCGCCCTCTGTGCCGGCGACGGCGCCTAGTGATTTGGGGGGGCATCGCCCAGATCTAGGGCGACGCCCCCTAGATTTGTTCGCCACCCCTTCCAGAAGGGGGCGGCAGAACGTCGCCCTGTTTTTGCAGGGCGACCTCGGCGTTGCCCTCTATTTGGGCGACATTGCCGTCGCTCAGTTTGGGCGGCAACGGCCTCGCCACTCGCATAGTAGTGCATATATATTATATATATAAATAAAAAAAATATATTAAAATTATGTAAGATCTAAACCGTTAATTTTTTACATTCAAAGATCTATGGTTGTTCAAATTATTTGTAACGACAGGAAAAACCGCAGTAGGTAAAGTCGTTACAAATAGAAAAGTCGTTCCAATAAACTTAAAAAGCCGTTACAACAACCATTACAATAAATTATTTTTTTGGTAGTGGTTGAATATGATATAATTATCTTGTATGAAAAATAAAAATTTTGAACTCTTGTTAACATAATATTAACATATTGCTTAACGTAAAATAAAATAGCCTCTTTGTTTTTATTATTTCCAAAAGTGACAAAAAAATCAAAATTTTAAATAAATTTTATAAAACTTATCTAATCTAAAAATATAATAAATTTTTAGACTTATCTTTAGCTCTTGAAATAAAAATTACCGACTTAAGTTTTTTTTAGGGGTAATTATATTTTACACCCCCTCACATATTGCCATTCTACACAGACCACCCCTGCCTCTATAAAAATTACAGAAACCACCCCTAACAGCCTTTGAAATCCTAAAATGCCCCTATTGACTTGATCAAACTTTAATTTAATTTTTCAATAATTGAAATGCCCCCAGGGGTGTTTTGTAATTAGTAAAAAGTAGAGGGGGTATCAAAGTAATGTTTATAGGGTTGAACAACATGACCACATATATTTTTTGTATTATTATTTTTACTAATTTTTAATTAAAATTTAAATTATGTTATTAACTTTTTTATTGAATTTGTAGATAAATTTACACCTCTTAATAATTGAAAGATTAAATTATTTAATTAATCTATTAATAAAAATTAGTTACTAGCTTATAAGTTCAAATTAAAAAATTATCACACTTGTATAAATTATTTTAAATTTAATTCTTTAAATTCTTTAAATTAAAAAATTATTTATCCTCTATTTTTATTTATAATTAAATTTTATTAAAATTAATATATTGTAATTCAAAATAAAATTATGCAGTTTATATAAATAATATTAGAATTAGTAAAATAAATAATTTATTTATTCAAAATATATTAATTATAAAACACACTCTCTAGCTTTTGGTAATTACAAAACACCCCTGAGAGCATTTCTATCATTGAAAAATTAAGTTAAAGTTTGACTAAGTCAATAGGGATATTTTTGAGTTTTAAAGGCTGTCAGGGGTGTTTTTGTAATTTTAAAAAGATAGGGGTAATTTGTGTAAATGTAATTATCCCTTTTTTTATTATATTTTCATATTAGATAAGTTTATAATTTTTTTTATAATTTTGATTTTTTTTAATTATTAAAGAAAAATACTGTTTATTTTAAGTTAAATAATATATTATTATCATGTTCACAAGATTTTAAAGTAGTTTTCAATTATTCAAATAAGATAATTACAACATATCAGCATAAAAGAATATAAAAAAATGGTAATTTCGTTCGTGTAGAAAAAGATTAATTAGATAATTTTATAAATTTAAGGGATTAAAGTGATAAAATCAAACTTATGGACCATTTTACCCTCAAAGGAGTCAAAACCCGATCACATTTTCACCAAAAAATCACCAAAGGGACCAAACCGAAATAAAAACTAAAGTTTAGGGATGCTAAAGTAATAAAATGAACTTAAGGGACTAAAGTGATTTTAAACGAAAAATTATGGGACCAAATATAATATTTATTCTAATATATTTTTATAGGGATAATTATACTCCATTCCCTAGAGGTTTGGTGTAATTACACATAAATCCCCTATAAATTTGAAAAATTACATTTAACACCCCTCACATTTGCTCTTGTTAACAAATAAGTCCTTCATTAATTAAAATTCACTGAATTTACTGATATAAGATAAAAAACTGAATGAAAATTTATATCTACCTTTGATTGACTTAAAACTGACTTATTGCAGATCAAACAATTTTTTTTCAAATTAAACTACCCTTATAACAATGAAAATATATCTCCTCATATGTATTAAAAGCATTAAGGTATATGAGGGTAATTTGATCATAAAAAGATTTCTCTAATTTTCTTAAGTCAGTAATAAGTCAATTGAGGATAAATATAGATTTTTTTATTAATCTCAATTGAGCCGCGAGCATTGATTTGTGTAGTAATGCTCCAAAATCTGACAATCTCCCATCGCCCTACCCTCACGCGCCCCTCCTCCCGCCCCCACCATTGCAAAGTCCCTTCCCTCAACCCCAATGTGTGTATAAGTTGTGTGTTGGTGTACTATTTGGTTTTGTGTTGTATATTGTAAGAACTCTGAACCAGAAAAAGAGAAAGAGAAAGAGAAGAGAAGATAGTTGCGTAAGAAGAATTGAGGTTGGGAATAAAATAGAGATTCTATAATATGATTAATAAAAACATCCAAATAAGTGCTTACAAGTATTTATACTTGATGAACCCTAGAACAATGTTGATTCAGCTTTTGAGAAAAGGAAATCAAACTATCTCTTAGCTAATAGTGGTCCCTAATCTACTTTTTCTTTCTGCAACTTAAGTGTTTGTGTACGTGCATTTGCAGGTGTCCCATCAATCGTTGGATGCGGCTGATCATGGCTGTTCATTTTGTGTGGTTCCAAATGAGCCTTCCTCGAAACGCCGCCTCATTGGGTGAGTGAGAATCGCATTTTCCTCAAGAACGTCGTCTGCAATCACGCACCCAAATTGGGTGCCCTTCATTGTGCGGCCTGATTTTGCTTCTTCACTTTTGATCTGACAATCCATCTTCACACTAGTGATTTCAGTTGGTGGGGTTGTGACAGTCCTCCCATCTTTTTGAGATCCTCGACCTCAAGGACTCAAATAGAAGTTAGGAAATTGTTTTCTCAAGTGGCTTGGTCTTCTTCAAATCATTACCATTGTATCAGAATATGTGTGATTAGTGCATTATTCCTTGGACTCATCCTTCGAGCTAAAATTTTGATTGGGTGTGTCTTGCAAGAGTTAGATTCATGCAAAACAGGTCATTCAAGTGTGGGTGAGTCTTGTGTTCCTACTACTTTTTTGGTAAGGATACGTGGAAAACTGGGTGAATATTTGAGTGAGGGGGTAGTTGTACTTTATAGGCAATTGTTACTATCTTCTCAATTACTTTGAATGGCCCAAAGCAGTTAGGCACGAGCTTCATATTCTTCCTTACTTGCATTGATATTTGTCTGTATGGTTGCAATTTCAAGCATACCATATCCCCGATCATGAATTCCCTTTCTTTTCGTTTCGTATCCGCATATTGTTTCATGCGATTCAGTGTTTGCTATAGGTTATCCTTAAGCAATTGGATAACCCTCCTTCTTTCAACCATAAGTTTCAGCACATTCGTTTGCAAGGCTTGTTGTAATTTAACCTAAACTTTTATAGAATGGCCATGCATTGCCCATGTGGTTGTTAAGTCTAACTAAGTCAAAAATTGGTCTCAATTATTGCATTTTTTATCCTACATTATAAGGAGCTTTGCAATATAGGGCTTAAAAGCAATTTTGGTCATGTATCTTTAGCGTTTTCTCGATTTGGTCCTTTAATTTTTTAACTTCTCAATTTGGTCCTTTATCTTTCAAAAATCTACTCGATTTTGGTCCTTTAGTCAAATTAGTGACCATTTTGCCCTTCTATAGAAAAACTCAATATAGTCCATACACATGCTCTAGTTTGGCCCAACATGTTTCCGTAATAATATTAAGCCTTTATAAAGTCATACCTTGATTTGACCGCCTTGATTTCAGGTATTTCAAGTCCTCGATTTTATGGACTTCCTCCAACCACACAACCGTAGCTGATGGTTTGTAGAAACTTGGCTCCTTCAGTAACAAAATAGCATAGCCCTATTTCGTTTCCTACCTTAGGGCGTAGAAGATACTCCAGAATAGAGACTTAATAAAATTTGGTGTGAACAAGTTGAACAGAAGCCTTTTTCATTAAAGGAATATATGAAATATTACATAAATATTATTTCCTCGTAAATTGAAAATTGGAATATACAAAGATTTGAAAGACTCGAAATTATGATGCTTTGAAGAGTAGGGGAAATTTTTTTTGATGATCCTCTTCTGCTTCGCTACTTCCTTATTTATAACCATCCACAGACGCCAAATGCGGATTTCAAACTTGTTTTTTGTGACGTCATTGTGTTCTCCATCTGGATGACGTCATTGCATTTGTCATCGTTCTTTCCAGCTGGTATTCATGATGGCTTGTCAGCCATTTAATTGCTAGTTGGCTCCTTTAATTTACTATTGGCTTTTGTTATTTTCTGCGGACAACATCCTTTTTGAATTTTTACATTTTCTGAGTCTTACTTCTCTTTGTAAAAATTCTTCCTTTTTACCCTTGTCCGACTTTGGTTCGGGTTTCTTTTGGGTAACCCGTAGCTTGGTTCCGAACAATGGTTTTTCTTGTTTTTCGCAACAAAAGCATACATAGTTATGCCATTACCCAACATGCATCATGTTGCATGTCTTCATCGTTGTGGTCTCAGCTGCAAGTTGCTTGTTTTCCCGTATGAGCATTCTCTTTTTCTCGAACATGCTTTCTGCAAACTCAGTGCTCTTCCCTGTCATAGAGTTTAACAGCAATGATCCATTCACCTTGTTGGAGAAGATTTTGAATGGATACTTGACTTGTCCATCTCAGTAAGACAGACCCATAGACCACCAGCTCTTCTAGTAAAAATGTCGTCTTCGCTAATAGCTGACACTAGTGGAGCTTCTTTTGAGGCGGCTTTAATTCTATTAAAGCTACCATGTCTGCTCTCTGTAGCTTGATGAAATGAAACGCTGGATGCGACCCCCTTCCCTACAGTTTCTGGGAGGCTGATATAAATTTTAGCTCCAAGATATCTCCTCTTTTTAGGTGGGGGTTGTTTTGCCATGAATCGTATACCGCCCCACTAATCCATTCCAGTAACTTTGAAATTTCCAAAAAACTTGGAGACATAGTAAGAACTGAAGCTAGAGCTCCAAACTCATACCACTCTCGGACTTCTTCGGGTTTAGACCCTTCCAACATCCAGATCCTGTTTTATTTTTGGATGTTTCGATAATGGTCTTGCTTGAGTTAACACCTTTGCAGGAAATTAATTTTTCCCACATCTGCTGATAAACCTGCCAAGGAGAAGTAGAATATAATTCGTTAGTATTAACCTTAGAAGTGTCTATCATTGGCCTAAGGCTAATCTCTTTCTCTTTTACTCCAGAGGCGCTGGGTTGACTCGAATCATCAGAGGTTTGCACTCTTTGTGACTCGTTTGTTGCCGTTTCACCAAACTCTGGCGATGGCCTTGTGCAAGCAATACTTGAATCTACCGCTACAGGTCTAGAGCCTTGTCCTTTAAATTCCTTTTCCACTCGGATGCCGGACCTAGGCAAGGTCTCATCATATTGCAGCAAGGACATTGGGTATATTAGCAGGAGTTCTTCTGAAAAAAATTTCTCGATGGGAACCCTTAATCTTAATAGTAGAGTGGCCAACCAAGCCAAGAATCATTGCCCGTGGCATATTTGGGGTCATACTTCCGCAACTCGTTAGTCATCTCTGAAGATGATGTTTTCCGAATTGATTCTTGTAGGTCATTCCATAGTGAGGTTGAGGCCACCATGGTAGTTCTTATTGCGATCTGGATAGTGTCAAGATCAGCTCTTTGAATTTGTCCAGCCACTTGTGCATTCACAGCTTGCCGTCCAAACTTCTTGTTAAGCTCCTCGAAGTTTTCTCTAAGGTGCCTAAGCCTTAACATGATGGAGTTCGCTTCAAATGCCTCCATCTCTTGTTAGGAATTTTGCAAGAACATTTTCATGAGACTTTATAACAATAATATTATAGCAATAATATTGGCATTCAGCTTGCCATCTGATAATACGTGCCTTCTCAATTTTAAATTCTAATTTGTTTTTCAAGAAAGCTTTAACATTGGTATTATCAACTTTCAAAGTGAATTCTTTAGCAAGTAAAAATAAAGGCAATTTCTTAAAAGCCTTCCAAACCGCAAAGAACTATTTCTCGTTGATGCGCCACACTTAGGCTTGTTGTTCGGTGAACAACCCCCCAGTGTATCTACAAGGCTCTTCCCCTATAGTAGTCTTTTCATGAGCACAGCTGCCCATCTATAATAATTGACGTCTGTGTAGACTACCAATTCATCCTCGTCTTGAGGTATTGCAAACTTTGGCAGGTTATTGCAAACCTGTTTCAGCTCACGAACCATTTGCGTATGGATTTTCTCCCATTTCTACTTTGCACTTTCTGTTTCCTTCAAAAGTGTCCGAAAATCCTCTCTATATTTTGCAAGATCTTTTATAAAGATACCTGCAAAATTCACCACTCCCAAGAAGCTTTGTAAATGCTTCTTATCTTTGAGTACGTTTGGAAAATTGCGGATTTTCTCCACAATATGCTCCTGCAGCTCAATACCTGTTTCATCAATAAGAATTCCTAAAAATTCAATTTTATTGACCGCTATAGTAGATTTCTTCTGAGAAAGTACTACACCTTCTTTATAGCATGCATCAAGATGTTTAATATGATCTTTTATATTTTTGGATGCAATCAGTATGTCGCTAATGTAGACAAACATGAACTCAAAATAATCATTGAAAAGATTATCCATTTTTCTTTGAAATATCTAGGGTGCATTAGCTAGACCCACTAGAAGTACGTTCCAGTGATATTGTCCTTGTGGTGTGAGAATGCAGTAAATCTCTTTGATTCACACTCCATTTTAATCTGATAAATACTAGACTTGCAATCAAATTTAGAAAGCACTGTTGCACCTTTAATGCAATCAATCAAGTGCTCTCTACTATAAATGTAATAAACACCAAATTCTAATATTTTATTAATGCCTTGATAGTTAATTACCAACCTGGGTTTACCTCTTTTTATCTCACCATGATTTCTTACTAGAAAACAAGGGATACTGTAGGCAGAGATTCTAGGCTCGATGAGTCCAAGATTGATATGCTCCTTGATAATCATTTGCATATCCTTCTTTTCTTCCATGTTCATCTGGATAGGCTTATATCGAGCATACTAATATTTGCATTTCTTCTTAATCTTAAAAGTAGCTTCGATTTTGTTCCTATCCCACCATGCCAGAGGGTTCTCACTGAAGTTTCTCTGGATGAGCCTCTTGACATTCTCGAGAGAAAGCTTGTTTTCCTCATTTATGTCCATGGCATTTAATTCCTACAATGCTTCCTTGAGGTTCTTAATCTCTTCCTCAGATTCCTCGTAGAAGTTATCGCTATCGATGAGTCCTTGTTGCCTGAAAGACAAAAGAACTTTACCAATTTTTTTTTTATCCTGCATTTTCGGGTGAGTTAATTTGGCATCAAAATCACCACGCTTGCTGCGAAAATTTATAGACATTATCCTATTAAATGCCTTTTTCTCTTTGCAAAATCTGTATCTCACTACCATAGTTAGTAGTAAAGATTAATAAATTCTTAGATTATCCTGCATATATCTTGCAAATGTCTAAATAAAATTATTACCTAACAAGATGTCAATACTTGTGCGGATCTATTTCATAGTAACTGTTATTTCTTCTCTAAGTCTACTTAATTTTTCAAGAATTTTTTCTTTAGGAATAAGCTGACGTCACCTGAATTGGGCAATTCATTTAATCGTACCTCTCAGCTTTTTCATATTTTTCTGGATGGATGTTTGATAACATCAATCCTTCAACTTGTCTTTAAGGAAAGACATTCTCCTTGCTACTGAATCCATCAGCCCTTAGGTACTTTGTATGATTAGATTAACATTTTCCTCCATGGACTGTAGATTTTTGCAAAGAACATTGGAGCTGCCACTTCTACTGCTACTTCACTCCGGAAGAAATACTTGCGAAACCAATAGATATATTCATCTACCACGCAAATACTTCTTAATTCAAGGCCAAAGAGAGCTTGTGCATATTCTCTATCCTTTTCTGTTCTACTTCCTTCGAAGTATCCATCTTCGGTGAAGTGTATCTTGATAAGCCTCCTTATCCGATCTGCTATTGCACTATTTGAATCTCCGGCAAGGATACTGCTTTAGTATCTGCTTGGGTATTATCCCATCTGATTTTTTATAGAACCCTCCAAGCTTAACTCAACATAAAATTATGAAGTTTTCTTTATCGAGTTCTAGAGTAGTTGCTGTTATCTTTATGGTTACCCCATTCATCTATCAACTTCTCAATATTTCGAAATTCGATAACATCCAGGTTTTAGTACTGCACCATGTGGATGCAAGGGTTGGAACATAGTCCTTGCCCAATGTGTATTTTCAAGTGCTCTTCTGGGATTCCTCCCTGGATTTTCTCTAAGTCCTGTTCCCACAAACGTCGGTATCGAGTTTGTGTGGAAATCAGCACTTTCTCTCATTGGATGATCCTGTGGAGGCTCATTGGAACATGTGCTTCCCTCCGGCGGTGGTAGTGCTTGAGTGACTTCATTGATTTGAACATTAACTAATTCCACAATCCCGAGTTGGGAAAAGGATTCAGCCACTTCTTGTAAATATGATAGATCATCTCTATTTACCTCTATTATTTTATGGAGTTAAGGATTTCTCGGATTTGTTCATCTCTTGTCTTCAGCTTTGGAATCTCCTTTGCCTTCCCCTTCTGATGTAGAAGAGTACTATCCCAAAGGGCATCCCTGATCCGCTCTTGTCTGGATATGGATGTTTCAGGATTCTCTTTGGTTCCTTTTCAGATCCACCATTTCTGTTTTTAGTTCTATAAGATCCTTGTATAGATTTGGAAGGATCTTCAAGATCTCGTCCATCTTGTGGCACAAAGAATCTACTTTCATAGGTACATTAGTTAACCTATGTCCATTGTCTTGGACCGTCTTCTTAATTTTCCTCAGATCTTGGGGGATCTTTGAGTTATCCAGCTCGAGTTCTTTCCAAGCAGTTCCTCTAATCATAATTTTTAGATATGAACCGATGCAAGAATGTACCCATTCCACTCCTCCTGGCTGGAATTTTACCATGTACTTCGGTGGAATACAAACGCCTCACCACTTTCCCTAGTGGATTCTGCCGAACTTGGAAAACCCTCATTTCCTCTTTTACCTCTTCCTTTGTAAGAAGTTTCGAGTCAATCCTCTTAGGACTGGCACATTTTTCAAGAAAGTCCCAAAGGAGGTCCTTCTTTTGTCTTTCCAGAATCTGGAAATATTTCCTGTTATTATCATAACTCGAACTTTTGTTCGGTTCCATTTTTCTCTTGAAGAGTCTCCTCCGTTAGTAGAAAACAATAATTATATGCAATATAACAATATATTTCTTCAATAACCTGGCTCTGATACCATTCTGCACGAGCATGGGTGAAAACATGCATAAAAATGCAAGAATACTGAAAATGGACTAAATCCGCGCTTAAAACTAGTAGAGGGGTAAAATGGTCCGAAAATTTGCCTAAATATTGTCAGATCCGATAGGGGGAGCAAAATCGAGCGATTTTGAAAAGTTACAGGACTAAAATGGAATCGCTAAAAGTTAAAGAGTTAAATTCATTTTGCCCCCCTGTGTTATCCAAAAAGATCAAAGAAACCCCTGTGAAAAATCAATTATCAGTTTCACCCCCTGTGTTACAAAAAATATATCATACTGCCCCTTGGTCAAAGAAAGCCTAATTTTATAGAAGCAATGACTAAAATGCCCCTCCTAGTCAACTTGGTCAACTTAAGCCTATTAAAATATACCTATAATATCTAGAAATTATTTAGAAAAAAAATTTATATAGAAAAATATCTATTAAAATATACCTATAAAATTATCTATATTAAATTTTATATAGAAAAATTATTTTTCTTATTCCGTTAAATATGCTTAATATTAATTTTTATTCAGTAATTATGCTTATTTTTTATAAATATATTTACAAAAGTAATAATTTATAATATTAATATATAAATAATATTTATTATATTATATATAATTATTATAATATAAAAAAATATTATTTAAAAAAATAATAATCAACCCCCACCCCACTCGTCCACCCACCCACCCCCCCCCCCCCGACCGTTCCCTTCCCTCCCCACCCCCGAGAACCCCCCCTTCCGCCGCCCCGGAAAGGGGCGGCGGCCTCCCTTTCTGGCGCGTCGCCCAGACCATAGGCGACCGGCGTCGCCCAGAAGGAGAGGGCGATGCCCTCGCTCCCTCCTATAGGCGACGGCGTCGCCCATCCGTCGAGGGCGACGGTCGCCCTCGCTCCCATGGGCGACGGCGTCACCCTTGACGGGGCGGCCGCCCAGGGATGAGGAGGGCGGCCACCTCCGCAGCCGCCGGTAATTTTTTTTTAAAAAATAATTTTAATTTATTTAATTAAAAAATATTAATATAATTATATTTTTTATATAAGTTTATTTATTTAATAATGTATTTTATATATTATTTTAAAATTTATTTAATTATATATATATTTTATATTATATAATATTATATTATTGAGAGATAAGGGCAAAATTATCCAAAAATATGTATTTTCATACTCATACTTGCAGTCAACGCGAGTGTAATACACTCTCTGGCCTCAGGGGATTTTTTAATTTTTTTTTTTTCATATCACAGGGGGTGTAATTGATATTTTATTTTTCACAGGGGTTTTTTTGAACATTTCTAATATCACAGGGGGACTTTTTGGATTTTTCCCAAAAGTTAAAGGACTAAAATGAAAAATAACCAAAATTACAGGATGAATTTTGCCTTTAACCCGCAATATAATTGATCTCATGCTTTTTGAAATAGTAAAAAGTTGTCATGAGCAAAAGTATCATGTTATTAAGTTTTTGACACAAAATCGCATGGAAACCATTAATTCCGATGAGAACGGAGGAAAGTTCGGCAAAAAATACTTTTTTAGAAGGAAATTACTTGATAATTAAGTCATCATTTTCTAAGGCAAAAGGTGAGCAGCTCTTCGTTTTCTTGCACCAATCTTCTTCTCTGTGTAGACTCTCAACAATAAACAAACAAGGTTAATGTGCTATCATGTTTAAGAACTTTTTGGACAATCAATAATCCAAAGAGAAGGTTTCTCTATCATGTTTGAAGGCTATGTGACCCATGTATTTTATGATAAAAGAACTAATTCCTAAATTATTGCGTGGATTAAATTGTATGAAAGATGAAATTCTATTGTTTGAATTAAAAAAAAAGAAAGAAAGAAAGAATATGGAGGCCGAAATTACAGACGTGGGAAGGAGGAATATTTACTGTGTTTTTATTTTCTAAATTTTACATTTTTTGGTGCTAAATTCTTGTCGTTTTCTTGAGATATTGTATGTTGAGTGTTAATGTATGAGAATTATATATTTTTATTACAAGATACTTAAAGTACTTGTATTTCATTTCTTGTGAGACTATTATGAGTTATGAGAGTAATTTTTACTATTTTCAAGGGAAATTCTTGCTCGGAGAAGGCTCGGTCAAATAATAAATAATTTGGAAAATGATAATAGTGTTAAAAGACTAAAACAGTAGCCCAAGTCAACTCAATTCACTTGAGATAATCTCTATTTATATTGTGAAGGAAGCTAATTAATTGCGGGAAGCATTATAAAATTTCCAGGAATAATTACTCTTTGACGGGAGAACCGCGCTTCATTCTGCCGTGGTTACTAGTAAAATTAGTGTCATTGATTTACTCTTTGACCATTGTCCAGACACTGCAAAGGAGGTACTATTCACCAAGAGAGTGTTTTGCATCTTGCTGTGAAACACCACCAGTAGGAGGTACTTGAGTTCTTGATTGATACAGAAACTTGGATCGATGGTTCAAGATTTGCCGAATAGGTGATCGTGAAGGGTGCCATTCTGCATCTGGCTACTGCCAAAAAACAACTTCAGGTACGTAGTACTTGATGAATCGCTGATATTATTTATTTTCTTCAAGAGAAAAAGACCCTTCCATGATATGATTTCCTAAATTTTCAATTTGAATAAAATATCCTTAAAACAGTATTGATTCAAACAGCAATAACGTAAACAACAATAAGAAATTTGTAAAATGAGTCGAGTTGGTCCAGTATCAGTAACAATTCAGAAAATCCGGATCAGTGTTGTTAATAGCTAGTGTTGGAGTCATGTTGGGTCTTCAAATGGGTCATAATCGGGTTCATTTTTAAAGTCAATCCCCCTGAAATTAATGGCCGTCTAACAAATATCCTTTGATGACAAACCAATGTAGCAGGTATTTGTTAAACAGTCGTTAATCTAGGAGGATATTTGTAAGTTTTCAACAAAATGGAGGTTATTTGAAATTATGACAGACTTTAAGGGAGCTCATTGTAATTTATCCTAAAATTTATGATTCTTGCACTGGTATTCTTGACAATGTCACATATTTTACAATTAATAAGGGAAAAATGAAAGTTACCCCCTATGATATGGGATATGTGCAAAAATCCACATATATAATATATATATATATATATATATATATATAAAGGCTTAATTATATTTACTGTCTCCTATGTATGGGGTAGTGGCAAAACAATGACTGTATATAAATGGGTGGCAATTTATACCGTGGAATTAAATTTTTTAAGAAATTACAGGACTCTGGCCATCGAAATCTAAAAAGTGGCTGGATTATGCTGAAATGGATATTTTTAGAGCTTTTTAAATTGGGAAAAATTGTTGACTGAGCATAGTTGGAAAAAACCCACACCAGATAAGCGCTGACTGGGCATAGTTGGAAAAAACCCAAGCAGTAATTCCCCCAATTAAAAAAGTCGTAAAAATGTCCATATCAACAAAATCCGGCCACTTTTTAACTCCGGCAGCCGTAGTCTTGCAATTGTTTAAAAAAATTTAATTTCAGGGTGTAAATTATCACTCCTTTATATAAAGTCTTTATTTTGTCACTACCCCATACATATAGGCAGTAAATATAATTTAACCTTTTTAAAACATATGATAACATACTAAAGTTTATTGAATTTAGATTATTTTTTAAAAGCAATTGGTAATTAGTATATCAATAAATTTCAAACTATTTGTAAATAAAAAAATAAAAGAATAACATTAATTAAAATCACTACAATACGGTAAAGTGAAAAATAATAAAAATTAAAAGTTTCTTTTCATGAGGTAATATATTTGGAAAATCAACTTAACAAATAATAAAAAAATAAATTAATTATGTTGAATATATGAATAGGAAAATTGATAAATAAATATACAAAGAAAAATATTTTCTTAAGAATAAATTTATAAAAAAATAAATTAAAATTTGACAAATAAATATTAACAATGTTTCAATTGCCTATGAAATATAATTATTGGGTGAATCTTTTATTATTTAATTTTTTAAAAGATAAGCTTGAAGAATGGGGATTTTGGTCATACCAGTTTTGCAATCATCTTTGGTACTTCACAAATATTTAATTTACTAGAAAGTAACTGATACAATCATATTGAAAACAATAAATTATATAACGAATTGAAGAATAAAAAGTGTATATATATATATATATATATTATTCTTTGAAATGAAAATATATAAGATTATTTGTGTATTTTCACGATCAAGATATCATAGAAGTAAAATAACAAGGTTGAAGAATAATACAGACAATATTATAACAAATAATTAATTTAAAATCTAAATATAATAGTTGCTATTGAAACAATAAGTTTCAAACTATTTATAAATAAAAAGATAAAAATAAAACAACAAAGGAGATTCACTGAATAGGATAATAAAATATAAAATAAAAATAATTACTCTTATGTTCTAAGTACGATATATCGACATCCGTATACCCAATAAACCTAAAACTTTACCAAATTTAATATGTAAGTTTGATCATATCTAACGATTTGATCTGAATTTTGATGGTTCGATTAACTCATGGTGTTCAACAATGTAAGATGCAACTTGTTCAACAATGTAAGATGATAGTTGCATCAATGTAATACTAAAAATTATGAATAGGGAAAATTTTTTCGTCCACTAACATAGGTTCGGTGGTAATTTAAACAAAGAATTAGATAAAATAGCAAATAACGACAGTAATATCTAGACAATGGCAATTTCAGTCCAATTTACCCTAATATCGCTGAAATTAAGCTTTATGAATGGGGATATGTGCCCTAATCATGGCTAATTACAAGCCTAATTCTGATGATATTAGGGCAATTGGACTAAAATCGCCATTTTTTTAAATATTATTGTCCTTATTTGCTATTTTGTTTAATTTCTGGTTTAAATTGCCACCAAATCTATATTAAATGATGAAAATTCCAATTTTTTCTTATGAATATATAAATTTATTGCAGATTGTAAACATATATTAATCTCAATTGTAAAATATCTAAAGACAATAATAATAATAATAATAGTCTAATTAATGATGTTTCAACAATTTTAATTATTTTTATTGTTATTATTATATATATAATGAGATCAATCAATATTTTGTACTAAGAAGTTCATCTCTTATTTATTATTATTATTTTTGTATATAATGAGATCAACAACTTTTAGACAATAATTTATATTTATTTATTCTAATTAATATTAATAACTATAAAATTATTTATAACAATACATTAAAATATTATACCATATATTTAGTATTTTTATAATTAATGTAATAATATTAAGCATTATTTATTTATAACAATATAATTTTATTATAAAATATACCCAACCAACCAATATATTTATTTATAATTATAACATATCACTTTCTTTCTCCCATCTCCATCACCACCGCTCAACAGCTTTTTCATTCTCCCCCAATTTTGAAATCTAACCCTAACCCCAAATCCACCATCACCACCAGCGCCGTCTGCAACGAGGAAGGAAACAGCGGCGGCGGCGGCGGCGCGACAGCGGCAGCGGCGGGGCAGATCTGTGTTCATCTCATTCCCAGATCTAAACTTCCATTTCAGCGAGTCGCCTGAGTCCACCACCAATCAATTCCTCTCCTTCCGGCGAGTCCGCCTGAGTCCACCATCAATCGATTCCTCTCCTTCCGGCGAGTCGACTGAACCTTGACCCACCTATCGTTGCTTCTCGGGGGCTTCTCGTCTTTCTTCTTCGCGATTTTTCATCGGACTTCCACTCCTTTTTTCTTCGTCGTTCGTCGGCCATTCACAGGCGAACAACCACCCCCTTGCTCGCCTCCTAAAGGTGCTTCTTCTCCCCGACTATTTACTTCACTTTTCTTAATGTATATAAATATATTTTACCAATTTTTGTGTACACGGATTTATATATGTATACACCACTATTCATGGTTTGATATAATTAAAGTGATTGGATCATAAACCCAAATCTGGGGGCCAAAAAATAATGAAAGAAAATACAGAGTATTTTTGCAAAAGTACTAAATATTACCGTTTGTGAAAACCCTAAAAAAATATTTCGGTTTTTCCACCATTTTGCCCAGAATCCACATTCCCCCCTCACTGTCCAAGAGAGCCAAAGGCGGAGGAGTTCCGTCCTCCCACTGCCGAAATACTCTCACCCAATCCCCCCCCCCCCCCCCCCAACAAACCGTCACACCAAAAAAGTTCATCAAATTAAGGCCACCCCCATTATGTACTAATTTGTTGTCTCTCAACTGATCAGGTCATGCGCTGCCGATCAAGAATCAGGATGGTTTTTTTTGTAAATGGGTAATTTTCTCTATTTCAAGTGCAGCCTCTAATTCAGATACCTAGTGCTGCTTTTTGCTTGTTCTTCTTCCTTTTCTTTTAGTAGAGACTTTCAGTTCTTGTTTGTAGTACTTTGATGGGTTTTTCAAGACTTTTCCTGGAGGCCCATTTGATGAAAGCGTGAATGGGTGTACTAAAATTATGATGTTTTTTGTTCTGTGTTTTGTTTTTTTAATTTCTTTCCTTGTTGATTTTTTCATGCGACTTTGTAGAGATATAGAAATCCCTTTCGAGTTTGATTCCTTTAAAAAATCCGAGAAAGAAATATCCGAGAAGAAAAAAGTCGCTGGTAAAAATACTCAAAGCGACTGTTCTCTTCCATTAACTTCATTTCTTTAATTTTTTGTGAAGAGGGTTTTTTCTTCGTTTCATTTCTTGAATTTTTGGTGAAGAGGGTTTCTCCAATCTACCTATCAATGAAATCTTCATTGATGATCTTTTCCTTGTCTTTCTTGATTAATTGGTTTGTATGGAGACTATTACCAACAAAGATGAAATTTATGGATTACGTTTTTAGGCTTGTGTAATTATCTGACCATAAAAAGCTCAACATAATTTTGTTCTTGTTTCCTTTCTTTTTCCGGATGAGGCGGGGGTTGGAGGTCGGAATGCATGTCAACTGATGCTCTCCTAACTACTAACCACATTTATGCATCTATTTTAGAGGGAAAGAGGCTGTCTCTGAAGTTATTATGCGGTGCTGATTGTAAGTATGTGTGTGTGTCGGGACTCATGTGGTGTCTGTCATACCCGTCATAATATTTCCAAGTCGGACTGTAACCTCCTTGTTCCTTTTATTTTCTATGTTACAAAAGTTTCTCTTTATTGCGATGTTCTATTCTATCTTGAGGTGATTGGGATTTGTAGAAGTTAGCTGCTTTTATTTCCCTCATATTCAAGCTGAAATAGGTTATCCTACTGTCTGTAGGAATTTGTCACTTTAAGTTCTCATCCCTTATTGAAGTCTCCAGAGATTTCATATGCTGGAGGCATCTCTTTGCAGTTGAATTTCATTCTAACCTTCAAAATGCTCTTCTTTGCTGCACGATTTCATTCTCTTTTTCCCCTTCCATTTTTAGTTTTTACATAATTAAGTTGATGTTGGGTCTTGGAGAATGAAATTCAATCTTGTCATATGCTTGGGGTGATGATGAGGGTACCTTGGCTAACCATTTAATTTGTATGCTAGACAATAAGCTGCAAACATCAACTTGGTATCCCTTTAACAATTGAATTTTTTTGGTTATTTTTCAGGGAATGTGAGGAGAAAAGTGCTGTTTCTGACAAAAAACAATACTGCAAGATGCAAGGAACTTGTATGAGACTAGAATAGGAAAGTTGGATGCTCCAGATGTCAAAACTTTGGATCTAGAATTCAGACAGTATAGTGACCTGCCCTCCTGGATAGACAACAATACTGAGCAATTGCACGGGAACAGTATCCTTATGTGAGTACTTATGCTAATGCAGAATACGTGCTTCAATTTCTGAACAATTTACTAGACACAAGCTCTCTTGCTGCAATTATGCTGAACTGCAGCCTTGGCTTGTTGCTTTTAAGTTTCTTTCCTATATTACTTGTTTGTTTTCATTACCCGGTAGAGCTTTTAACTGATGAAACATGTGATTATTTTCTAACTGCTTGGTGGGGGTGAAATATTCTGTATGCCTTCATACAGGTCCTCACACACTCTCAGCACTATTGAATGGTGAAACTAGTTATTATTTTGTAGCTTGAATGTAGTAATATGCAAATGATAAGCGTAATTTTTATGAATTGCTTCAGCATTATGTGCCTACTTTTTCTTCTTACTGGTATTGGCATTTAGGTAAGATCTTTTGTGATGTTTGGTTACCGCAATCTCTATATGCTTGTTAATCTCTTTGTTTGAGTTGATGGGAAGGGTTTTCTTTCTTCTGGTGGTAATAATTTGTGGTTTGGGTTTTTCTTTACTTGCACTATTGTTACTCTTGCTTGTTGGATTTGTTCATACCTGGGTGGTCATGTTGCATGTGCACCTTGCAAGCGCATGCTTGTGCCAATAGCACAACTAGGTTCATACCTCCAGAATGACCTATTTAATCCATTCTACTCCTAACCATAGATCTAATTTGCCCTTTTGTTCAAACCTGTGTGGTTCATGTTACATATTTGTTTCACTTGCTTGTGTACATCTTGCAAGGGAATACTTGTGCTAATAGACTCCTTGCATGTTTGTTTGTATTTAACTTACAGTAGGACACTCGTTAATGCCCCGACGTAATTTTGACACTTAAATTTTAACTTGGAAATGTTATGTATTCCTTTAAAAGTGAAGTTGGAAATTGATGCTTTTTGGAAAAAAGAATCTGCTGATATATTGGTGTTTCTTCTTGCAATTTTTATGGTTAATTTTACCTGAAGGATATTTTATAATAATGTTAGTTATATCATATTAGCTTTCTCCTTGTGCAGATTCTGGTACAACATATTAAGACAGTTATCCCGGGGTTGAAGTCACGCATTAGTGCTGCACTTGTTTCTGTTGCAAAGGAGCATGCTGGTTATAGAGAGATTACTGAATTAAAGGTTTATTTTCTACTAATTATTTATTGTTAGTCTTAGTGGATTATTTTTGTTGAGTTTGGGGCTATACTCTTAGTCTTATTCCAATTTTATGAAATAGGCTGATGCATTAAATGTCTGTCTCTGCTTTTTTTGTGACTAATATGTAAGATGGTATTAGCAGCAGATGCAGCTGGTTCATACAGCTATATAGGAGTCTTTGGTTGCTATGTAATTCTTCTGGCTTGGCCTTGTCCACCAATTATCTTGATTTCTAATCTTTGAACTTGTTCGTGAACAGGCTGGCCAGGGAGCAATTACTACTTAACATTCTTTCAAAATACGGTATGTGGCCTTTATTGATACTATTAATTAGACAATCTCAGAGATTCAATCATGCAATTTGATAATCTTATGAAGTCCTTATATGCTTTCAGTTCTGCTTGTGTTGTATGTGTTGTATTTTCCACTGATGTCATTAGTGAGCTAATCTTGTACACTCTTTGTGTGTGCATCACATGTTTTTGTACTCAATATTCAGAAAAATTCCAGATATTCACAAGTTAACCGTCTAGTTTGCGTATTGGCAACTTTAAGTTTTATCCTTTCTTGTTCTCGGCACATAATAATTTAGTAAAGCATGAACTACCAGCTTTCCTCAGCAATTTTCTTTGCTGTGTTGCTTGGCATCCTGCCCTCCACAATATTATTTCGTGTAAGCTTATTTAGGAGTTTCTCTTTTGTTTGAAACAGCATTCTCCTCAATGATAGAAGGAAAGGATGAAGAAATGTCAACATGTGAGCTGTCTTGCGGAGCAAGAATCCATTATATTTCCAAAATATATTTGTGGAGAGCTTGGAGGTTTGTGCTGGTGATTTGAATGTTATTGGGAGTTTGTAATTGTATGTCGTAAGCTATTTTCATGTTGGGAATGTTGGTAGATTTTAAATTATTTTCCAAGTTGAGAAAAAATGAAGGCAGTTTAGCTTTCAGTTTATTCTTTTTTCTTTCTTAATATTTTTGTACTACTCAATACTGCATGCTGATTATTTTTACAGTAGAAATTAGTGAACACCAAGTATATAGACAAAAAGATGAGCGCTTCATCGTGCGTATGAAATAAAGGGATTAGAGGCAGAGTGGTTAACCTTTTCAAGCATACCAGAGGTTGTATTATTTGTTTATGTAATTTATTGAGTTGTGAAGCTCTGTTAGTACACGTATTATGAATGATTATGCTACCCAAGTTTAGTTTATGATCAGCTACACCCAAAACCCTTCTATTGTATTTGCTATTTAAAATATGCTACTTGTTAATAGATCTGAAACTTTGAAACAATTAAACAGGCAGTTCTATTTGAAAATTTGAGTTCATTTGGGTTTAGGCCTTGAACTGGTATCCCTTTGTCTATACCTGTATCATCCAGAATGGTAGTACTATGATTCCAATCTGGACCACCATGAACCCTGTGCTTCCTGTTTCCACTATGCCATCTGTAATTTGTGCTGACTTGTATTGAACTACTGGGGCTCATCCAGAAGGTCTTGTTTATAAAAGTGTCCCTTTTGGATTTGTGTTGTGTGTATGTAATGATTCATGCTCTTCTTAGTTGTATGATGGCCTTATAAGTTATTGATTGTTGGTTGGTTAAGGCTTCATTTTATCAACTACTTAATTTTTTAATCAATGTCTATTGGTAGTTCAATTTATATGTAGACATTTGCCACATCTATGCATTTGATAGCGTCTTTGTGTTTAAATGTTTTTGGACCACATAGGTAAGCAAGTTTGTAGACTTGTATAAGTTCGGAGGAATGGTCCAAGAAGGCGGTAGAGCTTGAGGAGTCATGAAGGCTTTAGAAGTAAGCTCTGTTCGTAATTTATTTTATTCAACATTGCTGAATGATGCACAATACACTAATTCCTCTTGTGAATTTGCAGTTTGGTTGAGGAAATTCAAACTTATGTGTTGGTCTCTTCATGCATGCTGGAAACCAATATAAGTTGTATGAGGTGGCAAAGAGGAGGAATTCTATAGGTGTGTTGGAGGCTGGGGCTTTGAAAACAACGACACAAATGATGATTAAAGAAACTAGAATGTCTTTGCAAAGTGATAATGGTGGTAAAAAGTTGGTCATTTTTCTTCCCTTCCACTCTTCTTTTCATCCATCAAGCAGGTTTCCTTTTATTGTTTGTATTGTTATCTTGAGTTCTTGATATTTCTCATCTACATTATCGCGTAGTAATTTTATTTGTTTTTATCTCTAGCAAGTTGTTCTTTTGATAAATATTTTTGGATGTTTTTTCAGTGGTTTCCAATTAATTTACTACTGTGATGTGGGTGTTTCTCATCCTGTTTTATCTGGCTGTGCTGTTATGTTATCTCATTCAACTAAACAAGGTGTATTGTTCTTTCTGGTATATCAAGCTGCTTTCTGATACATACATTGTTGTCAGGACGTCGTGATTATTTAGCATTTTAGGATTAGACTTTTGGTTCAATTAAAATTACATGAAACTTCTCAAATTCCAACTTTGATGTAATGGACCCAATTCACTTTTGGAACGAGATAAAACCATTTCAAAAGTAAAGAATTCCATAACATATGTGTAGTGTTAATTAACACATGCGAACCAGAGGGTAACTTCTTTTCAAGTTTTCATTTTTCTTTTGTTATACTATCAAACTACTTTTTGTATTTTTTTGTTTTCTTTTGCTAGTTACTATCAAACTATATTATCTTTTCAGTTTACCGTCGTTAGTAATTTGACAAATAAATGTGATTTAGAAAGTCATGAGATTGAGACATAAGTGTGCACTAGCAATGTGATTGTTGCTTTGATTAATGTGGAGTAGTTGAGGCATAATGTCATGCATTTCGAATTGCTTTGAAGTAGAGTTGGAATGTCTTCGCTTCTACTAAATCTTAGGATTCTTGTGAAATCATATTTGTTTGCTAAAACCCTACCCGCTTGATCCTTATATCCTAACATGGGACATGCATCATTTTGAAAAATTGAAAGGCCCTTCCCCTTTTGGAAAAAGAAAGAAAGAAGAATAGCAAGAAAAAAGAAGTTACATCTACTCCGCTGGTTTAGGTCACTTAGTAACTGGGTAACTTCATCACAAATGTTGTTATTCACGTAAAACGGTGGCCGGAGCTATGAGTATGCAAAGCACTTTAGGTAAAACGTGTTTTTGGCTGAGTAACCCGGGTGCCTTCACCACAAGTGTTGTCATTCGCGTCAAAAGGCCAAAATGCGACGTTTTTGGTTGAGTAACCGGGTGCCTTCACCACAAATGTTGTCATTCGCGTCAAAAGATCGAAAGACGGCCTAAGGACACAAGTCGCGGGCAAAAATAAGAAAAAAAAAAGAAAAAAAAGCCGCGACAAAACAGAAGGGGAAGAAAAAATTCATTAGTGGCCAAAGAAAAGAGTATTTGTGCTAGCATCAAGGATGATAACATTTAGAAACCTGTAGATTTTGTGGAAGCTTGATTGCCCTGCTCTATACTTGGCAAAACAAAGTGTTGTGATGTGATTGGCTTCATACCCGTTATGATAAGTTAGCATTTGCATAGCATATTGCAGCATTTGTGTTTTGAGATTATGTGAACATAGTATTTCATTTTGTCCGGGAGGCAATAACTTTAAAGACATCGCAACAATTCTTTCTTTCTTTTTTTGATTTATTAAAAAAATTGTCGCATTTATCTTGGTGGCTATATGAAATCTTTTGTGTAAAAATCCTTTACTTTAGACATGCCTTTTCTTATGTGACTATTATTTTTGGTTAGTAGAAGATAGATTCTTGCCTTGATATTATTTTATTGATATAACTGGAAATAATTATTATAACAACATTTAAATTCTATATAATTATAGTTCTCTTTAATTTTATGAATTATTGCTTTTAGATTGCCATCTTAACAGGGTGCAAGTTCAAGTTCAAGTTCAGTATATAGCAGTAGTGCTTCTTAGATGGGTCCTTCTCCCCCCAGGGTAAAACTTAAAAGGAAAATGTACAAGTTGTGCTTGAATGGAAGTAAAGAAATCTTTTGTTTTCATGCTGCATATAGACAAGTATTATAAAATTTTCACTTACTCACCCATGAATGCCCATGAATGCAGTTTATCCACGTACATGAGGTTGGAAATCATTGTTAACTAACAATTGAAAATAAAATCAGGTTCCTTTCGTGCCTCCATCTTTCTTTTAACTCTTCTAATGAAGTTCATCAGATAATTTTGTTACAGTTACATTTGCTACACTTGGTGAGAAGACCACTGTGATGTACCCAGTTCTTAGTGTTGGTGTTCCATGGTGCAGGTGACTATTCATATGGTATCATGTTTATCATTTGTCCCCCTCCCCACAATTGTCCCCCTCCCCCACAATTGTGTGTTGCTGGATTCTTATGCACAACTAATTCATTAGTTCATTGGTAGTGTGAGCTATTCTTTTGAGGGGATATGTGTGTTGGTGCTCCTCCTACATTTATCTTTGTATGCTCTTGAAGGGTTGAAGGAGTATAACTCAAATCCGTATTTGGCCATGGACACTGGGTGGTATTGAGTTATGCACTAGCAGCAACGTGTTTATTGAGAAAGAGATTACATTGTCAGAAGAATATATGGAACATAAGTACTAGAAAAATCTTTTAGGTACCTTTGAGGACTTAGCATTCTACTAGGTCTTGTCTTATCCATTGAAAATCAACAGATACAATTAGATACCATCATTTGTTAATATTAGGTTTCTAGGTGTTTTTGTTGTCTTTGCATCTTTAGTGTTTTAAACTTTGGTTGTATGGTATTCATTCTCTTAAATCAATGCTTTTCTTGACTTAGGCTGGTGCAAAATACTGGAGAATTTATTGTCACTTCCCAAGAGCTTATCACCTGGGGTTCAGTCCTAGTAGGTCACTTGTATCAATATTTATGTTGATCTGTCTAGAGAAGTTATTTAATATCAATTTCTGACAATTGAAGTGCTTATTTTGTTTATTCGATCTTATTATTTTAGGATTTTATTGTGGAGATGTTGCTGATATTGCTACTCCTCAATGATCGAGTTTTTGCAAAAGAAGTTGCAATACGTATGTGCATGTGCATCTATTAATTGTCCTCCACTGGTGTCCACTTCCAATTATCATATGATCTAGCACTCTCGTTATGTTCTAGGTTTGTTTTCTTTTCTTCTTATGTGTAACCTCTTCTCATGAAATGGTCTCTTTTTGAGTTGAGTTTACTTAAGAAGGTTCCACATGCAGTAAATTACGGATAAAAACGCACCAGCTACTGAACAAATATCTTCAAAGCCACACGAAGCCCCTTAGATTTTTAGATCATTTCCATAACAAGCCTTATGTCACTCATATTTTGTTTTATTGTTTAGATGCTTCTCTCTCCTATATTATTTGTGTTGTATGCGCTTCTGAGGTAGATACACATCATATTTATGTGGCAAAGGACAATTTGCGCCGTTTTATTGTAGTGCAGTCAGCTTTTCATTAGATGATCATCAATGATCTCCCTTGTTCTCTTTAACCCTACATGTCAATTTATTTTTGTAATCTACATAGAGGATGTTTCTAAGGAACGAGAAGAAGGTGAGGTTTATAAGGTAACGGATGTGCAATAAGACAATTTTCTGCAAGGAGGTATTCTTAATGATTCAAAGGCCTCTGTATGTTATCTTGTTTTCATCTTACTACGAATTTGAATTATTAAAAGTATGCTCCATGACTTCTAGCTTTACGTGTTCTCTTTATGCATTTATGCTATCTCTCATATATGTAGCATGTAAATTTATTTTGTATGATGGAAGTGTATAAACTTGGCCTTGGAATACACTAAATATAGTGCAACAGATAATAGGATCATTCTGATGTAATATGTATGTTTGCTCTTTGAACTCTACATTGTTGTCATGAGGCCAATGACTTTGGATAAGCTTAGCTAATCTTTATCAATGGTCATTGATTTTCCTGGTATTGTTTTAACCCTACATGTCAATTTCTTTTGCTTTTGCTTTTGCTTTTGCTGAAGTCTACATAGAGATCGCTTCTAAGGATCAAGAACAAGAAGAATGTGAGGTTTCTTCATGAAGTTTCTCTTAATGATTCAAAGACCTCATGGTATCCATGACTTGCTTCACTTGTCCTGTTTATGTGCGTGTTTCAATGCTTTAAAACATTAGAACTTTTAAAATATCTGTTGCTCTTATATACACTAAAAGCATAGTCTATTTTTATAGAAGTGTGACATGATACAGAAAAAAATGTGAGAAATGATAGAGATTGATTTAACTGATTGGATGTAAGAAATATTAGAGATTAGATTTGGTTTACTCGAGGCCATCATAAACTTAATTTGAAATAGAACTATATATCTATATCTATCTACATCTACTTCTACATAAAAAATTGTGGGTAACACTAATGATTTCTTGCATTTATTAATTTGACTAAACCAACCTTTTAATAAATTTAATAATTATATTACGTAGTTCTTTTGGGTACTCGCCAAATATCTTCAAAGCCTCACGAAGCCCCTTGGATTTTTGGATCATTTCAGTAACAAGTCTTATGTCATTCATTTTGTTTTATTGTTTAGATGATTTCTCTCCCATATTATTTGTGTTGTATGTGGTTTTGGGTAGATACACATCATATCTATTGTAGTGCAATCAGCTTTTCTTTTGATGATCATCATCGATCTCCCTTGTTCTCTTTTAACCCTACATTTTCCAATCTACACAGAGGACGTTTCTAAGGAATTAGAGGAATGTTTCCATCTTACTACAAATTTGAATGATGAAAGTATGGTCCATGACTTCTGGCTTCACTTGTTCTTGTTATGTGCATTTTTCATACTTTAAAATATTAGAACTTTTAAAATATTTGTTGTTCTTAATTATACTGAAGGCATGGTCTGTTTTATATTGTTACTTTAATATATAAAAGTATTATTGTCATATAGTAATAGTATATTTGTATATAGATATGTATGTATATATTTTCATATTTGTGTACAATAGATAAATGCGTATGAATAATGCTAAATATTCTTGCAGTTCTTAGTTTGAGTAAACTAACCTTATAGTTTATTTGATTCGTATATTATTTGATTAGTAATTAATCAATTTTGAATTTATGTGAATATGTGAATGTCACAGCTTGTTATTACTGACTTTTCCCATTTTGAATTTATCATATTTGTTTGTGTGGGGACTCTTTAACCTATGTACTTGCAATCTTAAGACCAAAAGCACCGACATAAATTCTGCGATCATAATTTTTTGTGGCTCTATCTGAAAAGTATTGCATTTTTCATGCATTTTTCTTGACAAATGAGTAAGTGATTTAGGTTATTTTTATTTTTTATTTTCCACTGATGTGTTTAGTGGGGAAAGCATGTGCAAAATATTCATAATATTTTGCTTTCTATAGTTTTTGCATTCAAGGGGACGTGATTTTTTCAATGCCTCATCATGCTTGCTTGACACTTCTATAAATGCTCTTTTTTTTGCTCTTGTATTTATATAATATATATTAATGCTATTTTAGTGATAATTACACCACGTTCTTTAAATTTGATATAATTATATGTTGTTATTTGAATAACATATGGTTTGCTTCCGTCTAACAAATAAGTTTGAATTTGATGAATTTTGACTTATTTGGTAGACGGAAACAAATTTCGAGGTACTAAATGTAATATATCAAGTCTCAATTGTCTAGATACTTTGCTTTAATTATTTTGCCTGTACTCTATTTTTGCTATTTAGTATTGTGCAAATATACCCTATACATTTATTAATTGATATTTGTTAATTTTATAATTATTATGTGATTAGTAACTAATCAATTTTTGTTTATTAATAATTATCCACTATGGTGTTATTGAATTGTGTATATGGACCATTGGGATGGATTATTAATAAGTCAAACTCAAAAGTAATATTTAAAATTATTACTTTAGTATTATAAAAATTAATAATTTGAATAATTTTATTTTTAATAATTTCATGTTTAACAAATGAAGCCTTGTAGATTTTATTGTATGTAATTATTTATTAAATTACATGATATTTTGGTGCTAAAAATATTATTCTTCTAAATAGTAAATTATGTTCTACTAATATTTGATTTATTGTAATTTACAAAGAAGGAAAAATTTGTCTCAAATATAACTAACGACATTTATTAAATTATATGAGTATTAAATTATATGAGCAGGGAATATTTTGGTGCTTGTATCATATACATATAATTATATACATATACAATATTCGTATCATATACAAATAATTATATTTATAAAATAATTACTTATTATTTACATAAGTTTACTTATAATCGGACAAGAGCTTGGCATAGAAGGTTTCGACCAAACCGCTTGGCGGAGATTGAGACACGATCGAGCATTCCTGTGCTTCGCTTGGATTATTGATAGGCGATGCGGGGGCACCTCTAACGAATAGACATGAAGAGCATCTGAGCATTCTAGCACCGAAATCAGAGGTCTTTGGGCGAGGGTCTCCCTACCAGCTCTGATTCTCCTCCGGGGGGTTTGGGAATGGATCCGCGCGAGATGATAGGGATGGAGTTTATGGCCTGAAAATTTTTATTAAATACCAATAACTAATTATCTTTTACCAATTCTTCTAGTTATTTTGACTGTGCTTTTGTTTTAAATTTACTTATTATTATGCATATAATTATATACATATACAATATTCGTATATAACATATAATTATATTTATAAAATAATTACTTATTATTTACATAAGTTTACTTATAAATTATATAATTTTATTAAATACCAATATCTTTTACCAATTCTTCTGACTGCTTTTGTTTTAGATTTTCATTATATTGTGCTCATTTTGATATTATTAATTTATAATTATTATGTGGTTAATTATTAAATAATTTTATTTATTTATAATTATTCAATTTATATATGTTGCACTGTGTATGTAATAATTGGAAAAAGTATAGAAAATTTGAAAGAATTCACTGATTTATATTTTTTTATTATAAAAGCATGATATATTTATTTTTGAATTTTATGTCCCAAAATAATAATATTTATTAAATGTATTTAAGAAATTTACTATTAATATGTTCTGAAAAATTGTCAACTACAAAATTTAAAAATTTATATTATTAGAGGGAATATTTTGGTGCTAACAATAGTATTATTCTAAATATATTATTATTTTAACATTTAATAATTCATACAAATAATTATATTTAATAATTCAATACAAATAATTATATATTTAGTTATGTTTTTGGTGGAACAAAATTAGTAATTCATATGTGTAGGTTTGCTGACATGTGATTGCCCATTATATCCTTATTATGAAAGCCCTTATAAATTCAACAGTCTATATCTAATTTTTTTTATTTATATGTACACACAATTATATATATCGCTAACTTCGTTCGTTCCTTATCCTCTTATTAGATATGCTATGCTCAGTCGCTTCAGAAGATCTAGAAATGTCCCAAGACACCTTCTAGTCAGAGGAATCCTGTTTGATGGCTTCGATGCTAGTGGTTCCCTACGCATGCCAGAAAACAACGACTCTTTTGCTATCCCAGACTTCATACCATCTCAAGAACAATGGGCTTAGGGACCATTCTCGTAGATCCATTCCGGGCATCCAACCAAACCTCTACTCGCCCGTTTTCAGAACAATCCTGGTGAGCCACTTTCCGAGCTGGTCTTTCCTTCCATACCCATACCTGCGCATAAAGCAGGCATATCAATCGCTATTTCAAACTACTCTTTCAGCTGGAAAGGAAAGCAAGCAATAGAAGAATGGGAGACTAAAAAAGTAGTGGCAGGAAGCAGCACACCTGGAGGTGCAGGACGAACTCCTTCTTTTAAATATTCCAACCTGTCCCGTCATGATAAGATCCTATCGAAGACGTGAAAATCGTCTGATCGGTGGAAGCCTTCATCTCATCTATGAAGAAAGCTAGCCGGAAGCCAAGCAAAGAAGCGAAGGAATAGCACGTTTGTGATCTAGTTCCTACCTTCTAACACTCCAAGTGTAGTTGCCAGTGTAGCAGTAGTTCCTTTCTTTTCAAGCCTTGCCAGCTGCTACTTTTCTTTCTAAGAAAGTCCTTTACAGGATCGAGCGAAATAAGTGTAACGTGTTTACCAGCAGGACTAACTCTTATTTCAAGTCAAGGCTGTCTACCAGTCTTACTTAGTTGTATTCATTCTGTCCTAATCAAAAGGATCGACTTCTCTGGGTGTGACAACTCCTTCTCATGAATAAACTGTCTGCTTAAGACAGTCGAGCGTGATAGGCTTGCAAAGCATAGGCTACGCAGCCTTGTTCACCGGAAAAGCATAAGATCCTTGATTGAAAGGGAGTTTTGTTTACCAGACAGCTTACTGTTCCGGGAAAGCGAGAGATCTCATTGTCCGAGAAATGCTCTCTCCTCTAGCGGGATCAGACTTTCCACAAGATAGCATCCCGTAATAAGAGAAGGTCCCTTAGTCTACCCGAAGGAAAGTCAAGAGATAAAGTTGGTACCGGCATGGTTAGAGGATTCGAACTGGCAGGATTGGTTTAGTGTTAGCAATTAGCATAAAGCGGTTATGCGACAGCTTGAAGTTGATAAAACTTCGATTCTAAATCACCGAATCTTGCATCCAACCTCGTCTTTTTTGCACAACACAAGGGATGCGGTTAGTTGAACCGGCTTGATAAAGCTTTGGCATGACGTACGCGTGGGGTTAGCAAGGGAAGGAGAAGACGAGGGATGTTTAGTGCTATGGTCTGGATGAGAACGTTGGAGGAACAGAACTCATTGTCTCGCTACGCTTCGATGACGCTACAGATGTTGAGTCATAAAGATGAGGGGCAAATGAAGGGCTGGCGAGGTCACTTTCTTATCCGAAAAGGAATGCCACTAGTTCCACTATCAGCTTGCTTCTCCTAATGCCAACACCAATCTGAAGGTCGTTTACGCGCTTAACTTGCATTGGCAACGTCGGCCTATCTATATCCAACGTGAGAGACCAATTGCCTTAGTTAGAAGGAAGGCGTTCTCGAGACATAGCTTTCTAAGTAGAATCCGAAATCCCAGCTATTACCAGGTGACCCATTAACTACTCTTTCTGACAACTGCTCAGCTTCCTAGGTGCCGTGTGAAGCTGCTACCGGAAAGACCAATCAATGGTTGACTCTGAAATGACACGTTGAAAGTCTTGTAAAGGAAGAAAAAGCGCTGCTATTCTCTAAAAAGAACCTTCCTTCTATTCCTTACGTCAAGACTCTTCCTAGTTCGTGCTACTTTAGAATACATCTACACCGAAGGAAATATTGAATTTAATTGTCCTTCCTGGCCATGAAAGAATACCCCAATATGCCTTCAAGATAAGAAGTAAAACAATCAAGGTAGGGATTGTTGGCTTGGAACTCTCGCAGTCTCCCCTCATACACCGGGAAGGCTTCTAGCTTCTCTGCCTGAAGGATCGATGTAATTGAGCTCGACTGTAGGGAACAAGCATAAGGATGAGCGCGCTAGCGCGAAAGCCGTTGCGCGTTAGGCTCCGCGCATCCGTTTTCTTGCTTCCGAGGAGCGAAGGCCCTTTTGCTGGATTGTTGGTCCGCAGCCCGCCCTATAGAATGAATAAGGAGAGGTTTACCGATGACCGAGCCACTCTTATACTACTCCTTACCTCACCCCCTTGTCACTTAAAGGGCGAAGTCGCGGAAGCGAGTCTAAAGGCCAAAGAGTCATCTTTGAAGCCACGAATTAGTCCTTACTCATAGTAGAGTGTAAGGCAGGTTTGGGTATAGCAGGACTTGAACCTGCGACCATTAGGTTAAAAGCCCAATGCTCTACCAACTGAGCTATACACCCAAAAAAAGATGTAGTAGGAAATAAGGATTGGTGCGGAAAAGAGGGTGGCCCCCTTCCCTTCTTCTCATCATATTAAAGGAGCGCGGCTCTGTATGAGGCTCGTACTGCAGAGCAAGCGAAGAAAACGTAAGGGCGCGCGTTAGCAAAAAAACGGCCTAGCTAACGCGCCCCTTATTTAAAATTCAAAGAAAGCCTTGATATGAGAAAGATGCGCTCAAGCTTACTAAGCAAACGTAGGCTTGGGCTCGAAAGCCGGCCTTACTCAACAAGCCCCTTTATTAGGTTGGGTGCTTGTTTCCACTCATTGAAGATTCTATCTACAAAAGAAGGTCAACGGGGGATACTTAAATTGCTCTCACTGACACCATTTACGAGAAGGTGAGGTCGTCTTTCTTTCCAGCCGCTCAACTGTTCGAGCGCAATGCTTGGTGGAGATTCGACAAAGGTGCCTGGTCGAAGGTCCAGTACAGTAGGTAGCAGGCGTGTTCGTTTTGGCTCCCGAGCGAGAACGATAAATAGGCGATGCACCATCCTTGCTGCTACGTACGTTTTCCTTGACTTGACAGATTCATCCAATTGAATCCACACTCAAAGGAGGACCACAAGCTCGGGGCTCGACGAAAGAGAAAGTATCAGCATTAAGAAACTTCTTGGGGTTAGCAGTGAAAGAAAGAGCCCGGCATTCATTTCTTCATTCATATTCATAGCTGAGTCTACTAAAAGAGGGACCAGTCTCATCGTGGTGATTAGAGGACACCTCTGATCGTTCACCTCTAATGTGACACGTTCCCTCCCAGTTATATGATCAAGGGGATCAGTCGGCTAGAGAGCGGGGCTATTCTTCTTCCGGGGAGACAAAGTCGTCCCTTCTACTGACCGAACCCTCAGTTCGGAGGTCTTCGTCAACATGTTACGAAGCTCCAGGCTTCGGCGGGTCACCATTACTTGACTTAGAAAGGCAAACATCTGGGCAAGGGAAAGCGCAGTGCGCCTGGTGCAAATGGCTTTCTTTTTTCATGATATACCAATCAGAATGGAGGGTCCTCCCTACGTACATGATTGATAGAATCACTACTCCGGGAGGGCGGTCAACTTGATGCGGTGAGGCATGAGTGCAGTTCGATCTTGTGGTGTATTCGTTTGTAGTGAGTAGGGCCTCTTTCTCGTTGATCTCAGTTCGCCTCCGCTCTATTGAAAAGTCGGAATTCCTACGGCGGTTTTGTCAACGAACGCGTCTCGGGCCGGATTGACTAAGCTAACCCACCCTTAAGGAGGCTCTTCCATAATTGGGTGCTCTGCTTTAGTGTGATTGACAAAGGCTAGGCTAGGTTTGGTAATACCCAAAACAAATGAAAAGAGATCGGAGTCGATAGTTGGCAGTTGGCAAGGAACTTGATCCCCCCCCAAAAAAAAAGGGGGGGAAGCTGCGGTCGAACTCTAATTCTGGAAAGAAGTCGGGCCCTTTTTCCAAGTCTACCAGATAGGAAGATTACAACTCCGAGACACCGAACAAATTCCCTAGGACTGCTATAACTCGCATGATATAGACCACGAAAAATATGAAGGTGAACCACAATGAAAAACATACTTGCCCCATTAGCATGCATATAACGGAGCAACCAGCCCCCTTCAACATCTCTCATAATGTGTTCTA
>JACGWL010000001.1:527717-582717 GCA_034509725.1 Sesamum angolense | reverse complement strand
CAATAACTGACGGTTATGAAGTGATGGAGCCAAGAAAGTTTTTTTGGCTTGAAAGATACCCGAGAACCATAATCTTTCCTAGAAACAGCTTCTACGACGATAGGCATAAAGGCATGATTAGTTCCACAAATCTCACTGCACTGACCATAGTAAACTCCTTCTCGTTGTACCGAAATAGAGGTCTGATTTAAACGACCAGGTACAGCATCACATTTGACACCTAAGGAAGGTACAGCCCAACTATGAGGTACATCAGCAGGTGTTACAATAATACGTAAATGAGTTTTTTCTGGTACAACCACTCTATTGTCCACTTCTAATAAACGTGATTGACCCAATTCTGGATCATCTTCTGGAATCGTATAACTGTCAAAAGTGAGTGACTGTTCATCTCCACTGTTATAGTCCGAATACTCATAAGTCCAATACCATTGATGTCCAATAGCTTTGATAGTAATGGCTGGATCTACTACTACCTCGTCCATTGAATATAAGAGAGCAAATGATGGTATAGCAATGAACATCAGGATGATACTAGGAAATATGGTCCACAGAATCTCGATAGTAGTTCCATGAACAATCCTTTGCGGGATTGGATTTTTTTTATAGTGGAAGTGCCATAAAGCGCGAACCAAGATCCATGATACGAAAACAAAAATCAGAATCAAAAAGAAAAAGATATCGTGATGTAAGTCTATAATTCCTTGCATCATAGGTGTTGCTGCGTCTTGAGATCCTAATTGCCATGGTTCTGCTGCATCACAAGGAGCAATTGTGAGGAATAGACATTCTAGAACAATCATCTTCTTTGGTTCATTCTTTGACTGCTCTGCTCCCCCAAAGAAAAAAGAGAGACTTGCTCTCCCAATTCAGGAAGACGGGAATCGCCTTGGTCCAACCAAGAAAGGCATGGGAGTGAAGGGGCATAAAGAAAAGATTGGCTCCTTCTAAAGCTCTCTTTCTTCTCCTACGATATTTCTAGTTTGAAGGAAACCCTAAAAAGCAACCTTTCTCTTAGATAGCACTCGCAATTTGGCGCCCTTATTAGTGTTAAACCAACTCTAAAGGGAGTCAGTTGCCTACTCGTCGTAGGGCACGAACGGTATAACACAAAAAAAGGAATGAAAGCAATCGAAAAAGGTAGCAGTCGTTAAGTCGAAAAGTGAAGAAGTAAGTAGGCCAATGCCAATTGAAAGCTAACTAGTTGTCCCTCTTCCATTTCGATGACAGGAAAGATCAGATGGACAGAAAGAGCTGTACATGAAGATTGACAAGACATTAAAAGAAAGGGTTCTGCACGAATGCCCTGTTGAGGAAGAGAAGGGGTTGTTTGCAGGTATTTCATTAGCAGAGGACTAGTCGTCAGAGCTAGTAATGAAGATCGCCATATGACTCTTACTCTTCGAGACGAGAGCATCTAGAGCAATGGTTAGTAAGGGATGTCCATCGCCTCTCTTTGGACTAAGTGAAGACAGTTTCGAAGATAGGGTAGGAAAGAGAGTAGGCTATTCATTCGCAGCTCTCAAGAAAGAGAGAGCAGTCACCACCTTCAACCTAGGTAGCTCTAAAGCTTACCTTGATCCACTACTTCTTTATATACGAAAGCGCCTTCCCAAATGCCAAATTCAAGAGTAAAAGTCAAGCTTGAAAGCTGCCCTTATTCCATTCCTTCAACATCTGCAGAGTTAACCCCTGAAGTGACTGCAGGCCTTTAATAGTACCCTTCCTTTCCTCTCAATGATATTCTTAGTTAGTCTTTATCCCTCTCTCAAGTGAGTGAAGTGAGCCATTCCATTGTCCCTGGTCACGAAGAGTATAAGAATAAGCAAGGAATTTCCTTACTTATGTGATTCTTGAGCAGGTCGGATAAATCATTACAGCGGATCATCGTCGATATCAACGTCCCTTAAAAGGAATTCCTCAAAGGCCCTTCCTGATTAGTCAGTAGTGCTTTCTTCTGGCGTGATTTTAATCTGATCTTTCCTGGTATGAAAGAGAACTATTGGGGGCCTTTGCCTTGTATATGCTTAAACCCATGACTCGGGGGATAGAACCCGCTCCTCAAGAAAGAGTTCACTAACTCCGCTAGCAGACGCTTTTCAACAGCAGCCTAATTCTCATCTCCGTTCTATCAAAGGCATGAAGTGAAGGAGCTGAAAGCCACTCCCCCATAGGGGAGGAGCCGATGAACACTGCACCTTCGGTTACTTCGTTCCTTACCCTCTCGGTCAAGTTGCTTTACGCTCTTCAATTTCACAAGCAATTGAGTTGCGATCCGCCCCTTTCCAACTAGTCGAATGGCTTTAGGCTCCTCTGGGGCTTGGGGCAAGCGACTTTGTTACTTTATTCCCTTTATGCTTCTTTCCCAATGTTTGGGAGTTCATGCTCTCAGTTCCTTGGGTGGGGCCTTGCCCATTAACCCAAAAGAACGGACTTGCTTGCTTTGCTCTCCGCTGGAAAGAAGGCTTTCAGAGGATTCCCGATTAGAGAAGGTTTCCTTCAACTATCTGCTACTATCTAATCTAAATACAGGCTGGGAACTGCTTCTCGTTACACAAAAGCTCAACTAAGAGAATTTCCTACTCCTACGGTTGAAAGCGCGGGCGATCACTCATCTCGGGACTATTCATCTGATCTAGCTGGCTGCCCTTGCTTTTTCATTTCCCTGTCTAATTGACTGGTCGCCTAAGCTGTCTTAAGACGATGCACGGGACTCTTCTCTTCCTTCCCTTTCTCCTCTATCGCGGAAGTCAAGTTCTTGTTTTCAGTCTAGTAGCGGGACGACAGCTCAAAATTCAAAGAAAGTGAAACCAGTGACGGAAGGCTATGAATCTTCATAGCTACCGGAGAAAGCACTATTCCCAACCCTTAACCTTACAGTAAAAGAATTCATTGCCAATCTCTCATACGTAGACCTTTCTTTTTTCCGAAGAGAGCGATGCTAACATCAGTAGCTAGGAGCCTCTGATACCGCGAGTGCCATACTAAGACCAGCGACTTATTGCGACCCGCTTCAGACAAATCTATGTCTGCCTCCATCATCATGAGCATCGACAAACTCTCCTTCGTTCATGTCTTTTGATATGGTCTTTCGTGAGACAATTGGGATTGAGCTTAGGAATGGAATTTCGAATGGAAGAGAGAGAGCGGAAATACGATTGGCAAGACCATTCATTTCATCTAGAACCCTTTCTAGTATAAGTTTGCCCGGGTCCTCACATAGTCTAAGAGAATGGGAGCACTCACTGGCTTCATTCCTTTCACCCGGCTAGGAAGCGAGAATTCAAGATCAGGATAACTTCCTATGACAAGGACAGTTCTTTTTCTCATGTGAGACCTACTAGAATACAGAAGAGAATGGGATCAAGACTCTTCATTAGTGGTCTCCACTTGACTTTTCTCTCAGTTCAAGTCCAGTTATTGTATTAATAGAAGAGTTGGTGAGACATAATCTAAAAGATCAGGTTCTAACTCAGACAGGATAGACTGTTCTGGCTTATCGATAAATATCGTATTGTATTGTATAGTCTAAGTTCTGCAGGAACGGATATAGATAGTCCTGTCCTAGGGTTCACTCCTTGCTTTGAGGAAAGATAGAGTGAAGAGTTACTGAGAGACTGACTTGCTTCTACGAAAATGGCTTGACGGGATAGAGGTTTCATCGGAATTCACATTATAGATAGCTACGTCTTCTCTTATGAAATTTATAATCAGTAAAAAAGAATTAGGTTGTCCCTGTTAACTAGTAATTAATTAGAATTCATTCGTTTTCTTTTCTTTCCCCCCACTCCAAAATAAAAAAAGTACCATACCTTGGGCGGATAGCGGGAATCGAACCATTGCGGGCAGGACAATTCAAACTGACTAACCGGTCCTCACCTCATTACTCTGAGGAATTGCTTGAACTGCTAGTGAGAGATGGAATCGAAATGATCCAGTAGAAAATGGTAAAGGAACCACCTCAGCATCTGGAAGTCCTTCCGTAGCAACTCATCCCTCTTTGTCAGGTATAACTATTGAACTCGGGGCTTATTACTCTACTCTACTGCCTTAGCTAGAGGTCGATCGGCCCAAAACCATACTCTATCGAATCAGTGGATTCCGAATAGTATACTCTATATCCGAAAATAGTTCCTTTCCTCGCTTCCATTTATGGGTTAACTGCTTCTCTGGACGTGGAATAGGTCAAGGTTCCGGGTACAGTTACCTCATCTGCTGCAGGGAAGACCCCGGAGGGAAAGAGAGAGGAAGCATGCTAAGTAAAGAAGAAGGTTCGATGAAATTGACAGCTTGAGATGCAAGTGAGCTAGTAAGAGGATTAGGAAGGATTCGACACATATCTGTCTAGTCCCATTGTGCAAGTATAGGATTTCTTTTTTACTTTCCTGAAAGCAGGGACATGCAAGGTTCGATGAAATTGACTCGACCAACAGGAGAGGAAGGTCTAAGCAACTAGTAGATTAGCCGATTACCAAACCGTTGAGGGAATGGAAAGGAGTAGCCTGGTCACAGATACACCAGCTCCGAAGTCAAAGACAGCGGAAAACGAGAAGTCAGGATATTCACCTAGGCGGACTCCCTCCCCAACTTCCAAACCCCAAGCCCTCTTGTATGCCCAGATCAAGGAGTAGCCGACCCAACCTGAATAAAACGACTTAATCAGGGGCATAGGCATACGTAGAAGAAGAAGGGAATGAAAAAGAGAGGGTTTTTCCCAGCCGGTAGACTAACAAAAAGAGGGAAGTCTCTCAGTGATTACGCCTATAAAGTGGCATAGCGGGGAGGAACCTGTAGACGAGATTGGGAATTTGATTAGAAGACTTCCTGGACTACCTGACCTTCCTGCAATTCAATGGAATCCGGGATCAAATCAAAGGATATTATGTTCTGCAGGGTTGAAGAGCTAGCTGAATTGAAAGGCAAAGTCAGGGTCTCGGAGTCGGAAAGCACAGTAGGTAGCACTAGAGCCTCATGACCGGTCCTGACACATAGAACAGAGGCTCTCTTTCCAGCTGAAAGCAGAACAAAGACAATAAAAAACGAAAGACATCTTAGACAACAGCCACTTCCCGATCTGATTTCACGGATTTGTACTTGACTTTCTATATGAAATAGCTATGTGACCACTCGTACTTACTCCTACCTCTTATGAGTCCAGAAAGACAAACATTGAAGCAAGCAGGGCTTAAGTGCCTCTCTTACTCTCACCGAAGCGGAAGCAATTGAGGAATTCGACTTGAGCCCAGATCTGGATGATTCACCATTGGCCCAGAGAAAGGACTTGCTTGCACGGGTGCCCTCTAGTAATAAAAAAAGAATAAGAGAAAGCGGAAACGTAGACACTAATTGATTCTTTCGTTCGGGAATGCCTGCGATTCTACTAAGATAAGCTATTCTTTCTGGTGGCATCATATAATCTTAACTTATGTTCCAAGGTTGCTCTGAGCACTTACGATTGATCGATGAATTGCCCGCAGCCAATCCAATCCCGAGTCAAAGGGGAAATCAGACTCTACAGAGGAAGGAAGCGACCAGCTAGCTTTGGCTTTCACCTCACTAAGTAAGAAGTAGCAGCTGCGAAGATTCAGTTAAGAAAGAGACTTTCTACTTCAATATACGAAATCACTCGGATCACCTTCCCCAGAAAAGAAAAAGGAATTGTTCGGACGATTATAGTGTCTTCCCACTTCCCTGCTGCCAATTCTGAGTCAAGGGCGAGCTCTATTTTTCGATCTGACGAGGAGAAAACAAAAACAAAGATGCCTTCAAGGTCTGATCGCTTACTCTTGCTGCCGTAGATCGATGAATTGAGCAGACCAAGAATCCTGAAACCAGGCACCGATGCACAGAAAGACACGAGCGTCCTCATGCCAACTTCCCATGAATTGATGATCTGGATTACTAGGATTCGGAGAGAACAGAGAAAGGACTCTCCCCAGGTGCACGACTTGAGATTCCGTGCGAACTTACCTGTTACTAGTACGAAAGGAGTATCTTTTCATATCAAAACTTCCTCTCATTATACGAAATTGTTGTCCCTTTTTCTTAAACTTAATTGGATTTATAGAATTGTCTTTAGCCAACCTGGTATAGAATCGTGATTGAAAATGGAGCTCTTCCATGATTCGATCAAATCCCGACTTGGACACAGGGAAAAGAAAAGTTCGACTAATAAGGATAAGGAGAGGTTATTACAATATACTTGTGAGAGGATCGATGTAATTGAGCTCGACTGTAGGGAACAAGCATAAGGATGAGCGCGCTAGCGCGAAAGCCGTTGCGCGTTAGGCTCCGCGCATCCATTTTCTTGCTGGAGAGGAAAAGTCAATCTTCTCGTTAGCCCTTCATTAGACTGGAGGAAAGAGTGCTTTCTGTTTGCCTAAGGTTAGTTAAGAGTTCTGGCTTCTAGGACAAATAAGAGTTTCTGTAAGTTGCTCCTTTGGATAGACAATATGGCATCAGCCATATGTATGAAATTGGTGAAACCGGACATCCTTTCATCCAATGCATTCTTTTCGATACACAGTACGGTTCGACTACGCATTCACGGTAGATAAGACTACAGCTGGGACTGACAAAATGAATTCGTGCGTGACATACTCCCACCTATGGATGGATCTGGGTTTTCACCTGAATGCCCTTCTTCCTATTATGGTTAGTTAGGTATATAAGATATACCTAATCTTTCTTTACTAGAAAGCAATGTGGTGCCAGACCTCAGAAATGTCATCGCTGGACCAGCTATTTCATCTTTCATTTTCTGGTCAGCTCTCTCGTCTTTCACTGCTAGGTCAGCTAGCCTATTTCGTAGTCAGGTGGGAACGTTCAATACTGCCTTCGATCCGTTGACCCGGGCAACCTCGCCTCTCACCGCTTGTTCGAGAGCTATAACTTCACCGGTGAGATTACTAGCCAGGGGAGATCTATTTGATTGGGAAGTTCTTAGCGGATTTGATATCAAAGGTGCAATCCACAAATCCCATGTGTTAAGTATGGAGAGTAGATTCACCCAGGCTTCGATCACTTCTCGACCGGGACATCTTCCTATACTATAGATAGATAGATAGATGAAAGTTCTCCCAAGCCAGTAGCTCTTCCTTCTGATTCTAGTTTTCGGGCATAAGAAACAAGAGTTGAGAGCGAAAGCACTTCCGATCTGAGGCCTGACTCGAGGCTAATCAGCTGTGTAAAGGCTAGTGGCACGGTTAGCTCAAACCCCGCGGGAAGCAAGTTTCCATACAGAGAAGAAGAAGAAGCTGTTGCTATGTAATAGAGAATTGTTGCCAAAAACTCAGGAAGAGCAAGTTTCGAACCCGTAAGGGATAGGTACTCATAAAGGGAAACTTAATCTGCTTTCTCTATTGACATATAAGAGTCTCGACTTGAGCGCGACGCCTGCTCTAAGTCCTGTATTCTCCAACTAAATAAAATAAGCGCTAGCTTTAGCACTTTTTCAAGACAAGCACTAAACTAAAGCAAGAGATGCCACAGGAGAATCAGCGGAAGTAACTGGATAAAAAAGAGTCGCTAAAACAAAGCAGAAGCCGAGGCGAGCGAAATGAGGACGGGGGAAAGCCTTCCTTATTGTTTAATCTTTGCCTACTATCTTATGAATTCAATCATCCTTTTCTCTACTCTTCCAAAGCGAATATATACTATATTCTTGCACAATTGAATAGATGAGTTGTAACAATATCTAATCATTCTACAATGCTTATTATCTATTTCAACTTGAGTCAACTCTTCAGTCAAAAATCCTGAATATCAAGAAGAATTCTTACATAAGAACAATGGGGAAAAGGCTGATTTGGGTAATCAACGACCATAGGTTTCGGCAGCTTAAGCTTACGTTCACACTCCTTCTCATAAGCATGGGAAGTTAGGTCAAGGAGGAAAAGTTTTTCTTTAGAAAAGATCCTGAGCATTCCAGGGGCTATATGTGTTCATTGGTGAAGAAGCTGACGGAAGTGTGAGAGAAAGAAGGAGATGTCACCTTCTTAAAGGAGGATTTTGCTAGCAGAGGCGAGGTTACTAAAGACTTCAAGTTTTATGAAATCGAAGATCCAGATCTTGGAGCACCTAATCAACCAGTTGAGGAGAGAAGTAATTCCTCAGCCTCCTGGGGCAAGTGGGAGCGACACACTGAATGAACCAACTCCAATGGAGCAGGATCAAGAAGAAGTAAGCTACGTCAAAGTGAGCGTGGTAGAATCCCTCGTCGTCGATTTGAGATTGAATACCCAAAGAATGAGAAAGCTTGCACGGAATAGGACCAACTTAAAAGGCAGGCCTCTTATTTAGACTCCTTCTCTCTACTGGGCTAGCGGAACAAGGTAGGTAAACAAGATAAGAAGCTAAGGGACTTTCTGGAACTAGGACAGAGGAAGCCCCGCTGATTCAAACATAGGAACGAAGACTTTGACTTGCTAGCTGGGACTTTAGGTTGGGTAGTAGAGTCCTCGTCTGCTTATTCGCTAGCCTCTCTTGCTTTGCGTTGGAGGGTGGTTTAGTTCATTAAAAAAGAAAGAGACCTGCCTTCTATTCAACATAGAAAGTATGCTGGTTAGCTTATGGAAGGAGTGTTATGAGTGTTAGGAGGTAAAGCACCGCTTGCCCTCTCTTTCCGTTGAGCTGATCGCCTCCGGTTCTTGTCTTAAAAGTCTTTCCTGTCTCTTTCTAAGACTATTAGGAGAAGGGGCTTGTCTCTTCGTCAGTTTACTAGTCAGGGAGTGCAGCCAACGCACCGATGAAAGGGAAGCGCTCTTATCTCCTACTTAACCATCAACAGGGGTTGGATTCGGCATATGCTAAGTACAGGTCTTCTCTGGGAACTGAGCTTTCCTTACAAAGAGCTTTCTAGTTCTGCTTTTCCCCTTGTTGGCATATGTGTCACCGCTGCTGCTCTACCCTCCTTTCGATTGAAAGAAGGGCTACCAGTTCTCTTTTATTAAGCTATTTATAGTTTTGGGATTGGGGAAAGATCTGCTACTAATATCGTAGAATAAGCATTTACAGTCTTCCTATTGATCGAAGATAGGCGCCCGTTCATGCCATTCTTCAAGCGAGAGAGAGAGAATCGAAAAACTATCGTCCAAAGGGGTTTTTGAAAACCCGCGGTGGCGTCGAAGTGCCGAATATACGCCTCAGTGGTAACCAATTGGTTCCGTAGATAAAACTATTGAGGTGCAAGACAAACAGTCTTTATGGAATAGCCATAGCAACCGCATTCGCACTAAACTACTCTTAAGGGGAAGACACCCTCTTTTTCTATTTATAGAGTGGTGGTTAAGGTCGGAAAATGAATTGAATCTAACTCGCACGGCCCTTTGTTCTGCATCTGGAAAGGTAGCGAAGTACGAGTGCTCAATTCAGATATCTGGGCTTCTTCTGTTGGGTAATCCCTTGCTTGGTAGGTCTTGCTTACGAATCCGCTATTCTAGCTCAAACCAGACTATCCACGAGAAAATAGAGCTCATGAATAAGGCAGGCTTTCGTTCGACTAGTTTGTAGTTTGAACGTGGGCTATTTACTATTTCCACCGGGTCTTGACTCACAAGGAATAGTTAGAAGAAGAAAGGTGCCCCGGGCAAGTTGCTTTCGTCGCAGACTGCCGAGTAAGGGAAAGAGCCTTTGGGAAAGGCACTTCCTTTGACGACGTATCATAATACTTTCTGTTTATTACTGTTACGACGGATAGGCATCAATCCAAGTCGCCGAGGGAAGCCCCCTTCCTCAAACTTCTAATTTATTAAGAGAAGGCGAATACCGATCAAAAGGTTTGGTATCCTTGTCCTACTCCTATTCTACGGAAAATAGGCATGTCTTAATCCCCAAACGAATAATGAAATAATCGAGTTCAAAGGGCTTTTTTTATACTGAAAGATCTCCTCACCAGGCTTTATGAGAATGAAGGGATTCCCATTCCACTCTCTTATGAAGAGGTCGATGCACCGGAGCTGATGCTAAGGAAAGGAGGAGGTACTTACAAAACTCAAAGAAAGTAGGTAGTGAACTTTGAACTTGAGTTTCCAGGGAAAGTGACAGCAGAAAAAAAGTAAACTATAGGCTTTTCGTTCAAAGAGTTGAGGGAATTCCCCACAGAAGGAACGTAGTGATCGAACGATCTAATCGACTTTCTCTTAGAATGTTTCTTTTCAGTATGGTTTTTTCGTCTTTTTGATCGGACTGGAAGGGACATCATTTCAACGTATCCTTCTTCTCCTTACAGTTACAGGTCGACTGAGTCTTTCCGTCTTCGAACTTTCGCTAGCCTAGTGAAGAGTTAGCCTAGAAAGGCTTTGAAAGCAAGTCAAGCATTCCAATCCCAGCGGATTAATCAATAGCAGTAGAGTCGTAAACAAGAACAGCTGAACAAGTCACTTCCTTCTTTGCTTTAAAACAGAGAAGAGCGGCAACAGAAAGAGCTTTTGCCGAGAAGAAAGGGTAATCATGAAAGTCAGCCTAGCACTACTGCTGCTACTACCACTAAGAAAGCCCTTCCAACAACAGATTCAATTGCAGGAGAGCATTAACAATAAGTTAGGTCCTTTGATTAGACAATTCCTACTTTTTTTAAAGCACCAACAGCTCCTCTATCATCTACGGCAATTTCTTCTTCATTCCTCACTTCTCGATCTCGAGTCACTCGATGCCGTAAGCCATGCACTAAAACAAGCAAGACCAGATTCTCTCCATCTAGGATTCCCGGTCTGGAAGAAAGAATACCTGTGCCTATCCTGTGAATCAAGTAATAGCCTTTTTTATTCATTGCCTATCGCATTTTGCCTGTAATGAGGAATAAGTGAGCCGATAGCTATGATTCGATCTCTCGCGTTCGAGGATCAGCCTTTGATGCGAAGCCACTCGCACTTATTGAATAAAACGTCAAAAGAATAACGTATAATATAGGTGATTGCTGTGTGGTGTTAGATCAGAACAGAAAGGTGACCACATCTAGTTCCGAGGTTGGCTTAACCTAACTTGATGACACGCTTCGCTTATAGAGTTTTCTTTCGGTGATCAGTCAATAAAGTCATTCTGGATCCCTGACTCGTCTCAGTCTGGGCCTTTGGCCTGTTCATTGGGTCAAATCTGTCTGACATCGTCCCTTCTCTTCGGTTACAACCCGATAGTGAGTATTGAGGGGCAAAGATGGCTTTCGGTTGAGACTATTGATCTGGTATGGCAAAGCCCTTTTCGAAAGGGCAGGTAGGGTCCCAGTCCGGCTATCTACGAAATACTTAATAGCTAACTGCCGCATGGCATCTATCTATCCATGCTGAAGTTTTTGAGACTGAGGGGTTGGATCTAGGTCCCAGGCCGAGAAAACGTTAGATTTGCCGCCGGAAAGTGAAAGTTCCCCTTTGTTTTGTCGAGATAAAGATAGAAAGAGTTCCTTTCTAACCTAAAAAGAAAGGAAGCTTTGCTGAGTGAGTACAGAGACATCTTCTCCTGGTGAGATGTAAAGATCGAAGCCATGAGGAGTTACTTTCTTGATAGTACCCTTTACACTCACGGGCTAGATAGAGGCAGGAAGCCTGCCCTTTCATACTTCGATACAACTCTAAGTAATGCAGTTAACCAACCCCTTATACGAGGAACTATTGGCAAGTTGAGAGATTGGGTAAGCTGCGAGACAGTGTTCACCACGCTCGCCATAGCGAGGGCCTGCTTTCTTATGCTACTACTAGACATCCTATGACTCTTCCTTCCTTTCGGTAAGCTCAGTCCTCGAGGAGGATCCGAGAATCCACTCTATTCCTTAGTCTCTCTTTCTGTATCGGCTTTATCTAGACGTCTATACGACGAGCTTCGCACAGAACAGTCAATCTACGAGGGGTGGAGGAAGAATAGTCAAAGAAAGGGAAGGAGACGCATAAGGAAGGATCTCTCTTTCCTTGCCTACGGAATGCGCACATGAATCACTCTTATATAAGGAGTATGCTTCTAGTTCAAGTAGCAATTCCTTTCTCTGCTTCTTTTGACGTCTCAGCAGATTCATTCTGTTGCAAGCCCGGCTCGGCTTACGCAATGATCGGAATAACTCTCTTCAATAGCCCATGATTGAAAGAGACGTAGATGAGAACAAATTCTTTTCATAGTCTGCAAATTTTATTATTGTTGCATCTCGTCGATACGATAGGTTTATTGACCTTACTAGTCATATGCCTAAAGGTTAACTGTCTGGATAAACAGATAAGCGAATCAAGTGGTTGACGAAAGATTTAGTCCTAGTTTTTCCCTATCTGGTGTGGGCTTAGATTCCGCTGTTCCTTTGCGCTGTGACTAGGCCCCCTTTTCCGCTTAACGCAAGAGCACGCTCCGAAGCAAACTTCGCCGCTAGTAGCCTCCTGAATTAGTCGAGTAGCTTCTTTCCGGCAAAGCTTACCAATCCTACACCCCTTTCTCCTATTCATATTTAGCTTTCTTTTTGTTAGAAAGCGAGAGCTATAGCTCTTTTTACCTTCAAGGAAAATTCCGGTCAAAGAATTCCCTTTCGAGACGAGACTTCTTGTACTTTACCTGGGATAGAGATAGAATTGACCTGCCCTCATAGATCGGCCTTACGGGTCGGCAGGTAGGGTTGTCTCCTACCCCCTGGGAGTTTTTTCAAGTGGTTCAATCCAAATACATACAGTAAGTTCAAAGCTTGGGCAGAACAGTATGAATATCCCGAGTCGAGTAGTAGCCTCATGGGTAAGACGAGGAGTTGGACCATGCAAAAATAAATCATACGGGAGTAGGTAGGAGTGGTGCAGTTTCTTCCTTTTACTTTTATAGGTTGGAGCTTTTCCCGTTATACAATAGTAAGTAAACTGGTTAGCTTTAGGACTGACTAGACAATCCCGTCGGGAGCCAAGAGAAGTCAGCTTAGGCTGCACATGTTAGATCCGATTCCAATTCGACGAATTACCCTATTATGTCAAACCTGAAAAGAACCTATTCCTATTCGTCGTAAACAAAAGGCATATTAAACGAAAGGTCTTACGGAGTCTTGTCCTAAAGTCCCACACATGTCTGCTCTTCGTACCCGTATAATAAGCAATAGTTCTTCTTTAATTTTAATTAAGTTAAGGCCAAAATGCCAGATTGCCGACACATTCAAGCATATAATATAAATGTACGAGGAGGAAGCGAATGCGCTCTTATTGGACAGCTTTCAATAGAAGATAGAGCTCTGCCCTTTCTTTTGTTCGGAATATGCATCAGTCTTTAGAACTACTTACATGGCTCGATCTACTACGAAAGAAGCTGGATTAGAAGTAAGAATCCAACTAGAGTGACTTAGGCGATCGCATCTCTATTCTATCTAATAATTTCATACTTTTCAATAGAATCAATGGGAATAAGGGGAACAAGATAAAAGAAGGCAGATAGAAGAGAAGTGCAAAATAGGCAAAGACGAAGACTTTGGAAGCGAAAGATGCACCGATTGAAGCTCCTCCAGCCCAGCTGCTGTTTATTGAGCTCAAAGTGGATGAGAGAGCATGGAAAAGCCTCTCTCTCTATGCTATGGTCTTCTCAATTGCCTAGTCTCGGTTCAAAGACAGCGGAAGGATCCATCCATCGCATCGGCCTTTCTATCTCCACAGCGCTGACCTGCACTTTCCACCTAGTTCACCGACCTTACGAGTCTGATTTGGCTCTCTATTGTCCACTAAGGAAACGCCAAACAACTCCACTGCGACTGAGCAATCTCATTGATCTGACTGACCTTCCTACTCAGTATGGAAGGACTCTTGACTGACTCTGAAACTGAGTCTTCTGACTTGGATTGGTATACTGGGGTAAATTCTAGCCTATCTATGGCGCTTTCAAAGACTTTTTCAAGACCATCCAAGGCTTTCCATTCCGCCAGGCATATAGAGCCCGCTTTTCTTCTTCGATGAGAAAGCTCTGGTGGATTTCTACGTCTTTCCAAGGAAGAATTCGCACTTCAAAGAGGTAGGACTCTCCTTCCTTTGACCAAGGGGTTCACTCTGAAAGAGGGCATCGACTACACTGAGACCTTCTCTCCGGTTTCTAATAAGGACTCACTCAGGATAATCATGGCTTTGGTGGCTCATTTTTACTTAGAACTTCACCAGATGGATGTGAAAACGGCTTTCCTCAATGGGGATCTACAGGAGGAAGTGTACATGGACCAACTTTTTGGCTTCTCGCAGGAGGGCAGCGAGCATTTAGTGTGCAGATTAAGGAAGTCGATATACGGACGAGTCTTCCCATCAGTGGTACCTAAAATTCCATTAGGTTAGAATGACCTTTGGGTTTAAGGAAAACGGTGTTGATCTGTGTATATACCTAAAGGTCAATGGGAGCAAGGTTCTCTTTCTAGTCCTATATGTTGACGACATACTGCTTGCTAGCAGTGATCTGGGGCTGTTGCATGATACGAAGGCATTCCTCATAAGGAACTTTGAGATGAAGGATATGGGTGAGCCTCATATGTCATGGGCATTGAGATTCACATGGCCTTTGTTTTCATCTACCGCGGCTATTCTGGAATACCAGATTGAATCGAAAATCTCCTTAAGCTATGTTGGATCGCCTTTCGCCGGGTGTGATTACAGAATCCTATATGCGGAGCTTGCCGGTCCGATATGGCTAATTCCTATTAAACCAACATAAGCATAAGACAGCAAAGAAGATACGATATCCTCGAATCGGATTCATGCATCGAAGGAATAGAAGACCAAAGCAAGTTCGTGCCACTTTAGGTTTAGGAAATCCTCCGAAAATAACCATAATACGGGCTTTCCATTGTTCTCGAATCCCCCCTCGAGAGCTTTTTTCGTTTTTCCTCTTCTACTTTCTCTTTCTGGCTCGGTTTATGTCAGAAGGGGGTTTCCGGGGTGAATAAAGAATCAAAAAAGGGAATGCCAGTGCAATGACACCAGCCCCATCCAATGCCGTTGACTTGGGGTCAACAATAGGGAGATAGAGCTAAATGGCATTCATTCAGTAGATCACTAGTCGTTAAGGCTGTTAAGAAGGAAGACCTAATCGAAAAAAAAAGTCGTTGAGATGCCAGCTAGGGATAGTACTCTTTGAGACTTTTAAGATGATCATAGATCACCCTTGATCAATAGGTCTGAGAGTCAAGGACTCCTGGAATTAGGGATCACTCAAGAAAGTGGTTTAAGGGCAAAACTAGCCATTGTAACTGATAGTTCTTCTTTCGGATAGTCCTTTCTTTTAGAACGAGGAATATTTTATATCTTCTCTCTTTTCTGCGCGCTAGGCTTGAACCCTATTGTGGTCCCCGCCCCTATATGCCCTGGGTAGACATGTGAAGGTAGACTTTGACCGGTCTTGGTCTGTGTTTTGGGCGTGCTAGCAAGGCTAAGGCTTGAAAAAGAGTACATCAAGATCAGTCAAGTCATCACTTATTCGATTGTTGATTCTATTCCCTAGCCAGGTCGAATAAATACCATATTGGTTCCACATTCTTAAAAAAGCGGGATAGAGCTCTGTATTCCACCTGGAGGAACCCGGCTTATGAATGACCCTATCGATGTGAGTTGGGCTCCTGTTGGCGTATTCCTATTCGTATGATCTCTCCGAAGCTTCTCCTAACTATCTGTATTTTCACTAAAGGCCTATCTCATCATAGTAGGCGTTGAGAGGCGAACCCATTCCCTAGATGCCCTATCTATTGTTCATGCCTTCTTTAGGGTGGATCTGATCCCCTTTCTACTCTCATTATGGGAAGGTTCAATTTGACCACTAGCAGGTTTTTTCGGAAAACTCTATTTATTCTGGTGTGGATGGCAGGCAGGCGCAGATCGATGCGCGTGAGTGAAGAAGGGAAAGCGTAAGTGAACTCGATCCAGTGGTGGAGGAGGAAGCTCGGTTCAGTCCTTGCAGATCTTGAGTCACTCACTTCAAGAGTCGAATCCGCAACTCTAGTTTCAGGGGTATTTGCCATTATGAATAGTAAAGGCTACTATGAGCAGAAAGGGACTAGACTACTTGGCTCGATCGAGCAGCATCTACACCCTCTCGCGTAACGACTTGAAGCTAGGCTAGGATCGGATCCAATTCTAGGAGCGATGTAAGACCAGTAAACCAAGTCTTGCTATGTTTTTTATCTAGGAGCTTTGGTTTGAACACGTTGTTCTCTTTTATTAGGAAGTTCCCTTTTTCTCAATAGGAGGTGTGGTTCCGTTGGACCTGCTCTTTATGCAGCTTAAAGGTTGAACTGGACATTGCTCCCGCTATTGGTAGGCTTACTCGACTAAGAATTCAAGGAAGTGAACTGGCGGGACTCTGCTACTGTAGAGGGTTGATGTGGAGAGGGGGCGACTGTAGTTTATCGGTAGGAGACCCTTCTTACTTAGAGAGTCTGGTTCCGATCTTTTATCCTTCGAGGTAGTCAAAGTGCTTTCGTCCTTTATTTATAACTAGTACGATGCTCCGGAAGCCGAGAAAGATTAGTCCACTACTCACAAAATAAGGTAGATAGCTTTCCCTACTTACTTTCTCTCTCCTTGCGGGAAATCCACTTCTTGGCAGTTCTATTTGAACTTAGTATCTAAGATATTAGTAATACCAACCCAGCATGCTCCCTTCTAAGGCTTCTGCTTCTCTCTAATAACGAGAAAATGACTCTTTCAGAAAGCAAAGCTACAACTCTTCAGTCTAAGCTATCTAAGCTAGAACTTAAGGCCTACCTCTTTTCCAGAGATACTCCACTTTCCGGTCTAGCTTCACTAACTGTATTCACCGCTTTCCAGATCTCGGAACTAGATCTACTTTACTCATCGGCATTCTCTAAATGAATTACGTTATGGTCCTGAACTCTCGATATATCATATGTAATGACAGATCGAGGTAAGCTTGTCTTTTCGGAAGAGGTGAGAGTGGCAGGGGGTTGCGGTTGAACCGGTTGGTTAACCTCATCTTCCGACTGCCTCGGGTCCGACGAATCATTTTCTTGATTAAGCCATCGGTCAATCCAAGATCCAGTCCAGCCTGATCCTGAGCCCCCCGAAGGAGCCATCTTATTCCCTAAAGTTTCCGGATCAATAAAAAAGATTGCTAATAAAATGAGACCCCCGCCACACCACCCCAAGCGACTAAAGAGGAAGTGGAGAGACTTCCCCAGAAGCATGGATTGGAGTTTCATAAAACCAGATTGAAAGAAATGCCAAGTAGAAAAAAAGAAGCATGAACAACACTATCGAGATTCTGATCAAATAATTCGACATTCGAAGACTCTTGTTACTCGCACCCTCATACATCTTACTCTGGCTTACTACAGTTCTTAGCACATTTTTTTCCCCATTATTTCGGCTGGGAAACTGGCCGTTTGTTTTTGTGGTGCTGATGGTCATAAATAATATAATTTACTTTTTGTTTTGTTAGGTACAAGAAAGACATAAGTGGGGCCTCACCATTTCCGTGAGAGATCCGATCTCAAACCTTCTCTCCTTCTCAATCGGTAGGGCTCTTGGAGGAAATTGGATCCAGGTTGGTTTCCCAACCCAACGGATCGTAACCTTAGGGCGACTCTCAATTGAGTAAGGTAGGTCACCCCCTCTCGATTCAAGTAGAAGGCAACTGCATTAACAACCTCGATTCCTGTGCCGCGCATATATTGATAGAGGACCTTCTATCAGTTTATCGCCAAATGTCTCTTCTATTACGAAGACCGCCTGGTCGCGAAGCTAAAGAAAGTTCCTTTCAATTCTTGTATTGTACCTTTCGTTGGGTACACTGAACTAACAGAATCCCGATTCAGTTAAGTACACGAAACTACACCTGCGAACTCGGATACCTTTCAGCATACCTTGAATCTGCCCTAGGCTAAGAGCTTTCTTCTCTTATTCAAGTGATTGATAGTTACAGGACGGGGACATCTCACTCCTAAAAGAAGCCTTTCTATTATTCTACGATAAAAAAAGCTCTTTCCAACACAACTCCAACTACTAGAAAGGCTGAAACTGACTCCAATCAGTCAACTACCATCCACGAGCGCATCGAGTTATCGGCCAACAAGGTTCGATGTAATTGAAAGGGAGCTCGTCCACTAGACATGCTACCTCGATTTTAGCGACCCATGCTTCATAAGTAGGTCCCGTGCCGTGCCCACCTAGCTCTGCATAGATTGGTCGGATAGGTATGCCGGTTCACCCCTTCCCCTCATTAGCCAAGTTGGAAATGGAAGTGGTTGGCTTGCTACGACTAGCCGGAATGAGGAGGTTTTTCATGTCGGGTTCAACACCAAGGCAAGACAGCAAGCTACGAATAATCATCTAAGTGACTCTCCAGTTACGGCCGGGCTTAGGCCAAGAACCAGAAGAAAAGGAACTCCTTGACCTACCTAACCGAGTCAAAAAAGAAAGAGGAAAACAAGAGGAACAGCTGACAATCCCATGGGAATCTCCCCTATTTAGATTAGGGAAAGCAGTTACTAATATATAGATATATATATCTATATAGAAAGAAGACGCCCTATTAATGAAGAGCGGGCCCCACTATGAATCATAGAAGGACTGAACTGGAGCCATTGGAAGAGAAGAAATGTTCTTAATAGGCCAGAGGCGTAGCAGCAGGAGAAGAATGCCACTCGATGAAATGAAAGGCGGAAGAGCAGACTCATGGCAAAGAGTTCCGACACCGACAAAGGAAAAACCTACTAATCGAAGGAATTGGGGATCAGAGTTCGGTTCGGGAGAAGCGGAAAAAGCATTGACTTATGAGCTAACAGCCGCTTTAACGAGAGCGCAGCAGCTTGACCAAGGCCAAGGAGGTGACTGAAAGATGAGTTCTAATACGTAAATTCCTTGAAGTTTCAGCCTTGCGACGTCATGTCCGTATAGAAGTTCCAGTTCCTATGATGACAGAGGCCTACCTTTGATTAAGCTTAAGGAAATTGAGTACGGAGGAGGCAGAGAGAAAAAAGACTGAAGAAAGCGACGGGTTACGGCTTCATTAATGATTAATGCCACTCGAGGCCGAGGATGGGAATCAGAGGTGAAGAAGTGTAGACTATGAAGAATATTATTGATTCGCCAGAACATGAGATATTGGAATAGAGGATTTTTCCCAGCCTTTTTAGAATCAATCTATCACACGCTTAGAGACAGAAACATGCAAGACTAGCCCAAGGAAAGTCAAAGGATAATACCAAACAGGAGTGGAAAGAAATGGGTTGGATCCATAGCAAAAAGTAGGCCTGAGGGCTAACCGGATCTCGAGTCGAGACAAAGAAAGAAGAGACTCCGAACTCCGAAAATGAACATCGGGAGATAAGGGAAAAACCTGAAGCTTTACATACAGCTAGAAGCAAACAAGCACGAAAGACCCTTCATCCAGCATCCAGACAGACATCAAAGCTCCGCCCTCTTTTTCCAACCAATGCTTTCCACGGCCAGTGCTTCCTTCTTCTTATCTCCATAGGAACCGCACTATCCAATCTCGGCCATTCATCTTTCCTATTTTAAGGGCTCGCTTTCCTCCTTCAAGGAGGCAAAAACTGACTATCAGCTGATCTTGCAAAGAGCAGATTTTTCGACCAGATTCATACCTTTTCTAGAACGAGAGAACGAGACTTTTGAAGTTGTTGTGGGGCCTTTACACGAAAAAGACTAAGATGTGCTTTGGCTCTTCGTCCATTCCAGCCTCAAACTCTGGTTGAGTGCACGGGTCAAGCTCAGGCTCAAGCAGGGGTGGCCCACAGGCCAGCCCCATGTACCACAGCAGAGAGCAGAGATCAAGGAAGGAGGGCAGAGGACGAAGCAGCAGGAGCCGAAGTAAGACCAAAAGCGCATCCCTTCTCTGCAAGCTACTGAATCAGACTAATCCATTTTAGGGTGAAAGCTCTGTCCTTAGAAAGTAGGGTGGAATGAATGCTTTAAGGCGATTGCACCACCCCTCTTATGAAAATAAAGCCCGGGGATTGGTTTTTGTGAAACGAGAGTTGGACTTCACCTATTTTTGAAGGATTGGGACAGCAACAGAAAGAGGTAAGTTCATTAGGACTGAAGCTTATCTCTATCAAGATAGAATGTTTCCGCTGAAGTATACAGTAACCCATCGTAGAGTTATTCTTAGTGGAAGGACGTGCAATCTAGAGTAAAGGGAGATGCTCAGGAGGTGTCTGCCGACTACCCAACTGACTCGTCGTAATCAATAGAAAGGATCGATGTAATTGAGCTCGACTGTAGGGAACAAGCATAAGGATGAGCGCGCTAGCGCGAAAGCCGTTGCGCGTTAGGCTCCGCGCATCCGTTTTCTTGCTGGAGAGGAGCGAAGGCAATTTTTCCGAGGCCTTGGATCATAGCTAAAAAAAAGGCCAGTCACTATCTGAATGAGTAAACATTCTCGTACTTGGGTTGACATATCAAAAATTTGTCATCAATACGACTTGATCGGGCTTTCGCCCATTCTTCCACTAGCCGATCTTAATCACGATAATGGTTAGCACCAGAGCAAGCACCAATAGTCGTTCTAGAACCTTGGTTGTGGAAAGGGTGGGGTTCCTTATGCCGGTTCCCCCAGCATTCCAAGACCACTTACGGTAAGCTTTGTCTTTCGCTGACGCTCCTATCAGAGGTATGAAGTAACTCGACTGAAAGGAGAGGATGGATGGAATTGAGTACAGCCAACAAAAATAAAAGTCAAAAGGTGATGATGCAAGTAAAAAGCCGTGATGGGGGTAATGAAAGAAAGCAATTGACTATATACGCGACATTGGTTCAAGCCAAAAATGTGTTGTATTATTCCTTGGTCCAAAAAAAAAAAAAGAAAACAATAAAAATTTAGGGCTGTGCCTTTGTATCTGGTAAGAAATAAGAATAAGATTTTGAATAATGGAATAAGTAGTAATAGCCATAAACTCGTCTACCAACTGAAAGCAAGTCCCCAACTATAATTCCAAAAAAGCCTCTCATTTTGAGAAAAGGATCTAGATCTCTATACTAAAGCCTAAATCGTCCGATATGCTCTATGGTGGACTGATTCTCAGTGCCCGAAAAGGTGGAGAAGTCAGTCAGTACAGTCCGTCCCCGCCGGCGTGAAGGCCATTTCCCTCTCTGAGTCTCCCTCTAAGTCTTAAATCACTTCTCCTGAAGTCTTCCTTGATCCACTAGCTCTATCTCCTAGATGTAGGGACGCAAGAGAAGTAGGAATGGGGTCGATGCGCCCAGGCATCCAATGCATTTAGTACAGCTGACTGAACACCAGCACAATCTTGATGCAACAAATGAAAGATTCAAGATTTCCGCACGCGATTCGCCGTTGAAGGCTCCTTGATTTGATACTAGCACTTGAGAGTGAAAGGTATTGAAAATCTTTTGATGATGATCTAGCTATGTCAGTTGGTTCGGCTACTACTCTTTCTTCTATGATGCTATTTCGGTCCCATTCCTAAAGGCATAGGAAAGTTTCCCTAAACCCATGGAACTATGGTTTGGCTACTTCTGTATGGTCTTACCGAGAACCCTTCAGATAGGTCCATGTGTGACTATTATTTCTTTAGAATTTCATCATTGACCGGGTGAGGCATTCCATACATCTCTTTTTCTCTGGAGCAGATAGATCTAGAGCAAAGCCCTTCTTTCACTCACATCTGGGACCGTGGAGCAGTACCTATGGAAAGGATCAAGACCATAGGGAAGGGAGAACAAGCTCTTCGGAACGCCATCTCTTTGAAGAGAACATTTGCAACCCACTCCAAAAAAATGCTTAGTAAGGAAAGGAGTAGCACATTCTCCTAGGAAGGATTGCCCCGTGATGAATGAGTTACACAGGCCCGTTAGTGAGACCGCTCTGGATAAAGAGATGTGGGATAAGATCTTTCCTTTTTTCAGCCTAGCCTATCCCGCCCACCACCCTTGGTCTAGCCCCCGGAGTTGTTTGCCAGGAATAAAGAGCAGCTTAGGTCAAGTATCCGTAGTAGAGTAGTTCTTCCGTGGCATGATCAGAGCAGAAGACTCTCCCCATGCATTGGTCCGGTGTCAGTTAGGAGAAGGTTTTTCCCACCTATGCGCGAAACTGACATCATTGAGAAACCCCCTGTGAAAATGGCCTAAACTCGATTTCCCTTAAGGAACGACCCCTGAAAGATGCAAAAAAGTAGTGGCCTTGATAGAAAAGTTTCGAAATGAGACCACACAAAAGCCGTTTTCTTCTTTCACAATTGATGAAAATAAAGAAATTTCAATCTTGGAGGAGTTTCTTCGGGTTAGCGAAGGAAAGACAGCCTCTATTACATAACCTTTCTCAGTGTCGGGCGAGAATGCCGGTTTCAGATGCACTGACAGGGCTTCCCTCCTAGCTACTAGATCCGGTTTTGAACCTTTGTTATGATGACCGAGACAAGGATAAAAAACAGGAATAGAGAGAAAGATGGTAACTATCTTAAATAAATGAGAGAACTCTGACTTCAAAGTTCTTGACGGCAAGGTAACAGTAGTAGTCTTTCAGTCTGCTTTCCCTGCCTTGTGAAATCTTCTTCATTAAGATTTTCTTTGTGTACAGTCGTATACTGTCTCAAGCCGAGCTCCTTTCAAGCTTCTTTTTTTCTTATCTTTTTCTTCTCCTGTAGGTAGCCAGTCAAGGAGATATTCTTTTTAGCCTCTTGGATACAGAGGCGAAGACAAAGTTCGAGAAGAATCAGGTTCATCGAACGAGCATGAGGCAGGAGATGAAGGGATTCCGGTAGATCTTGACATTCTGGGTACTACTTCCTCGAGACCAGATTGCCCCATCTTTTCCTTCTAAGACTGTCACGGCCTTCTCTACTTTTTTTTGAATTTGAACAGGTTTCTAAACAGGTTTTCTATTGGATCTTCCCCTTTGACTTAGTTTTCGCTCTCCTCCACCAGCCAGTATCGGAACGAGCATTCTGCTTTCTCAGTGTGAGGAGTCGTCCCGAGATCGAATTCACTTTGTCTGCCAAGCTCCCAGAAATGTATCAAATCCTCCTTAGAGTGGGGGAGAAAAGGACAACTACCACTTGAAAAGAGCTCCACTAAAAAAAAAGAGAGACTTAGTGGCCCTCCGGTGTTATGGATAGATGCGTACACAGAAAGTAGACTGGACTGCGACTCCCGTATCAATAGTGCAATGTACTGTTCTCTAGAGACAAGATATGACTTTTTGGGAGGGGATCCTACTCATACCCGGCTTTGTTTTCTGTCCTGCCCCCGCGCCTGTAACATCCAAGGAGCGGGGATTACCGGCCGTTCTCTTGCCCGATCGAGCCAACCAGGAGGAGGAATGAATACCAGTCTTAGCGAACCTTTCATCGGGTCTATCGTAAGGAATTGATGTAGCAGTTAAAGATTCAACTTGGCTTCAAGCCGGGCTAGAACCTTGCCCCTTTCCTTTATCTATTCTATTTCCCCGCCCTTCAAACAAAGGCTAGCGATGTCACCGGACGCATTCACCTACCTTTGCTCCTCGGAAGCAAGAAAACGGATGCGCGGAGCCTAACGCGCAACGGCTTTCGCGCTAGCGCGCTCATCCTTATGCTTGTTCCCTACAGTCGAGCTCAATTACATCGATCCTTCTCAATCCCATTCGCCTTTAGGTGTGATTCAAAGAGGCCGCGGTAACGCGAAGAAAAGTGTTGATTCGCGTGGCTTTTGACAGAACTTTTTTTAAAAGTTGATAACTTTATCGTTCTTACTTCCTGTGGATATTTTTTCTTTGCAAAGCTTATCGTTTTTTAGTAGCACCTAAAAGGTGAGATAGGGGAAATTCCATACTGCTTTGTCATAGGAAATGACAAGATTGGCGACCAAGGGGTGGTGAGAGAAAGACAAGAACTCATAAAAATAGGCTTTGCCTATTGGGCTAGTCAGAGTGTTAGAAAAGTTTAGCATGAACAAAGAGAAGCCGCAACAATAAAATAGTATCAAAGAAAAGCGATTCCACTCCTTTCCTAACCTACAAGATCATAAGTACCTGAATATGATAAGCAACCGTCAGAAATCAGTGAGTGAAATAAGACGGATGGAGCGAAATAATAAGTGGATGAAGCCTTAGTCCATTTTAACATCCAATCTTACCAAGTCTGCAGGTCAGAAAGGGAGATGGGCATGTTCATCCCTTGAAACTGCTTCCATTGGCATGAGTTAGAGTCCTCTCCTGCAGGAACCTGGCACCTTCAGCTGATCTACGACCACCCTTGCTTTCAGCTGCATTTTGGTTTGATTTTCTGCAGCGAGCGAAGTGCGTAACTGAGCGGTGGACTTTTTTTTTATCATCAGCTTTTTTTTTAATTTAATATTCGCCCTTTTTTTGATAGTCCATTGCAGGTTATTGTGGGCTGTGTCCTTCTCCATGGGCTTCTTTTCTTCCGCTTTTTTGTGATTCTTTGATTCGATTTCTTCAATGGACCGCCTCTATCTCTACTCTAAAGGGGCTTACGCACTTCGATTCGCTCTGTATGCACCAAAAATCCAATCATTGTGCATACAGCTGTGGTGGCTCCTTTCATTTAGAGTTGTTTAAAACGAAAGGAAAGGCTCTTCCACTTCTATTTACTATATATGCTGTTCGACTGAACTCGTTCTCGTTTTGGCTCCGCCTTCATGAAATTCCAAGACCCAAAAAATTCTTCGATCTAAATTTCGGGCGTATGGAATTCGTTCATCTCTAGTACTGAAGATAGAAGGGGAATCCATCTTTGTTTTTGGCTCGCAATAAAGCTAGGGTCCTGATCGAGAAAGTACTAGTCCTATCTATCCACCTCTCCAGACACAATATCTTGAGTACCTATGATGGTGACCACATCTGCTGGCATGTGATGTTTGGACATAGAATCGAGTCCTTGTGAATGGGCAAAACCAGGTGCTCTTATTTTACGACGGTAGGGACGATTGCTTCCATTACTGACCAGAAAGACACCAAATTCTCCTTTAGGTGCTTCAACTGCGGTATAGGTAGAAGAAGCTGGTACGGAAAAACCTTCTGTATAAGGTTCGAAATGGTGAATTGAGGTAGAGTAGACCGATGATCCTGTAGTCATTTGGCCGGCTATTGAAAGAAAAAGCTTGCATCTGCTCCCTCTATTATATAACCGGTCCCATCTCTCTCCAAACCTAACGTGGTAGTTTCCCATCATAGGGCTTTCTATCTATAGATTGAGCCATTACCAAGGAGCTAATTCGTTCAGAACTCAGTTGACTCCTTCTATAGATAAGGCGGAGCGTCCTTGGTTCAGCATTATAGCACATAGGGCTTCGGCGCTACTACAGCGCTTCGCTAACTCGAAGCGCCTCGCTATGAGAATCTAGCTTCGCTAACGCTCGGCTAAGTCTTGAACCTTCGCGTTGACCGTTCGCTTTCTCGTCGCTAGAGCGTTTTCTCATTGCGCGGAGCCCCAACGAGGAAGGTCTTAGTGGTTTATCATTGGGTCAATGAATCCCTCTTTTTGTGCTACTCCTAGGGCGGGAAGAAGATAAGAAAAAGGCGAAGCGTTCTCTGATCTACTCCCACTCTTCACCTCTTGGCTCACCTGGGATACGTACACCCTGTTCTTTCTAAAGACTGCCCTCTCTCGGATGGATGTTGGTCCAGCCTACTACGAGGATCCCGTATCCAGCAACCCAACCTATACAAAGGGCATCAAAGCCCCTTTACTAGGTTGGAGCTATGAAGCTGACCAACATTTCATTTTTTATTAAAAAGGGAAAGGGCTTTTTCAGCTGGTGCGCAGGAGCGCACTTACGTTTTCCCTTTACTAATAGGGGGTCCCGTGGTTCCTATGCCGCCGCGTTTTCCGGTCCTTTTCTTTTAATGCTTCGACCCGAAGCGATAGCTTCTAGCTAGTTCAGTGGATAAGATGGCTGCGCTCCAGCTCACTCAAGAATGGGACGGCAGTGGTCCGCCGGCAAGCTCGTTCTGATCTTGGACGCAGTACATTGGAATCCTGAAGCACCACCACGAACGCTACCGCGTCCGCCTGCGGTGCGGTAAGGCACCACCCTCTTGTGCCAGCAGCCAACTCCGGCGTGTCAGCTTAGTTATCCTCATCAAGCCACTTACTTGATGTCTAGCTTCCCAACTGGTAGACGTTTCCTTTTCCCCCAGATCATGAAGAAGGAGACGTAAGTGGATTCTTCCGAAGAACCGGAAGCGAAGCGCTATGCCGGGGCGGGGGGACGGGAAAAGAAACGGCTCCGAAGAAATAAATTGGGGTTCCCAATGCTTCTCCACGCTCAACGAGATGCGCCAACCTCGGGATGCTTTACTCCTAACCCCACAAGGTTCCGAGACGGAGCTTAACCTGAGTCTCGGTTAAGAACGGCGATGATCTACGTTTCACACGGCGCACGATTCCATGGATAGTTTCATTCGACATCGTGATGGAGGACATAGCTTACGATCATCGGCTTTGATCATGCCACTAGGCATTTGATTAAGACATTGCACAATGATCCGAAGACTTTGTCGCATCTCTTCGATACGAATACAGTAACGATCATAGCGATCTCCTCTGGTACCTACTGGTACGTCAGGATCCAATTGGTCATGAACATCGTAAGGTGCTGCTCTTCGCAAATCCCAGCATACCCCTGAACCTCTTAACATTACACCACTGAATCCCCAATCCTTTGCTTGCTGTGCAGTGACAGTACCAATATCCACTAATCGTTGTTTCCAGATACGGTTGCCGGTTGACATCTCTTCTAATTCGTCGATACGAGAAGAAAATTGTTGTGTGAAGGAATCAATATCTCGACATAAGCCAAGAGGCAGATCTTGTGCCACTCCACCTGGTCGTATGAAACTGGCATGCATCCTGGCTCCCGAGACTCTTTCATAGAATTCCAACAATTTCTCCCGCTCCTCAAAAGCCCACAGGAACGGAGTTGATGCTCCCACATCCATAGCATGAGTAGTTAAAGCAAGTGAATGATTTGAAATTCGAGTTATTTCACGGAATAACACTCGTATATATTGAGCTCGTAATGGCCTCGCAATTCAAAAGTCTCTCTACGGCTGAAGAATGAGCGTGTTCTTGGGCCATCATAGAAACATAGATAGGGTCAACGACGGAACGAACAACGAAACTTTACGACAGCTTTTTCGTACACGTTCACTTGCATCACATACACAAGTGCTCTCTGAACCGGGCAATAAAGTCACCCATAACACGGCTCCCCCATTTGAGTTATCTTAGCCCCAGTCCATGCTATTCAATAATATTGGAAAAATGGCAGCGTAAGGTAACAACTAGTATTGAAAGCTGGTCGCCTTTGGAATATGAGTAGGGCTCCTAGGTGGCGCGTTCGTGGAGGCAAACCGAAGGAAGAGCAAAAGGAAGGTTGGGTGCTTGTGGGGGGGGCCACCCGGCCTCGAATGGGAGGGGGCTTAGCTCTGGGTCCTCCTACTTGCAGAAATGAATGGATCAGAAGGGGGTTTGGTTCTCTCTATTTCCGGGCCGGGCGGGGGTGAAGGCCATAACCCTCCCGGTAAGGAAGAGGGGAAAAAAGTGCTGTCATCTATCTCGACCAGTTTCCCGAGGCCTTGTAAATCCAGACCGGCTCAGAGAATCACTTTAGCCTTTGGCGCCCTCCTTTCCAATCACTAAGAAAAAATCCAATCAAAGCCCTATCTAAGTAAAGCTTCGTCTGTTATTTTTCCGACCCCAGGGGAGTTTACTCGACCCATTCCCTAGTCTCCCGCACTGCTCAAGTAAGTGTGCGACTCCATATGAGGACCTCCTTCTCTTCTGCCCACTCTCCGTTCACACGGTTCTCAAAGCAGAGGAGGAAAGGTGGGCAGCAGGTACCACGAGCCCTCTGTCCCACACATCTATCCAGAAGCAAGTGTAGTTCACCGGTTCCACCGAATGCTCCTATCTCTCGGCAAAGATCGTGTGAGTGTGCAGTTATGCTTCGGATGCTTCGCCATAGAATAGATCGACCCAGTTCCCGTTCTTTTCCGGTGCACTCGCTTTATATCTCCGACACACAAGGAAGGACGCGGTGGGAAGGAAGCAGCCCTAGCCTCTGTCCGGCCGATCATTCCGCTGGCATCTCGCATTCACGACCCCGTTTGACTGCCGCTCGGGGATGTAGTTGTAGATAGGTTAGTCTTAGTGGGTCGTTGGCTCCACCTGTTATCTCCTTCTACGACATGCTGTTGTCGTCGCCATATTCCATATGTCACTTAGTCATCTCTGCCTCGCTGCGGGTCAGCACCTCCGAAAGAAACGGAGGACTTCATTCAGTGACCCCGCGATCGCCCTCTGAACGATCAGAATAAGGTAAAGCTTGAAGATAAGTTTTGTACTCTATTAATTTCTCAGTCCCCCTAGTCGGGTGGGCGCCGGCCGGTCTTTCGACCAGATCCCCCTAAAAACCGTACGTGCGGGTCTCCCCGCATGCGGCTCACGCCATTCGAGGTGGCCCAGCCCGGCATTCATTCGCAAATCCTGTAGTGAAATTGAGACTGCTCAACCTCAGAAGCTAATTCGCGTGTAGGCAGCGCTGTCTGTTGTACCTATCTATTCATTGAATTTGCTTTATTGCATTTTTATTTTATATATATAGATATAGGCTCGCTCCCTCTTTTTCCAAGAATTTATGCACTTCCCTTTACTCCATAGGGCCTTCTCGAATAGGGAAAAGCCTTCCATTTCCGTCAAATGACCCGGCCTCCCCTGGCTCTTCCACCGTCCGGTCTCCCTTTCCTCCCTATGCTCCCCCGGCGCAGGCCTACCACGCTTCGCGCCTGCGGCGTTTTCGCCAGACGGTCTTTGCCAGTAGTGCCATCCTCCCCGCTGGCTGTATGGGCGGGTTGTCCCTCGCTGCTGCGTTCTGTTAGGCTATGGATTACAGGAACAAATGTAGTTGAATGGAACAGCAGGCGGGTTACACGTTCCACTGTGCCGAGATGTGAGGTGCAGGTGGTGATGATCACCCCGGGGTATGCGCTAGCGCCCTTGACAGGCACTCCAGAACCCGCCAACGCTCGTGAAACCCGGGTCGGTCGGTCCTCCATTCATCCGACCGGAGGTGTGGATAACGAGGCCACCTTCACAACCTTCTCCCTTCTGTCCCTATGTAAGTAGGGCGGTTCGCTTGAGTTGCTCAACCGCCCCTTAGCCCGGTGCTCATGACGCGCTACAGAACCTCCACCGTGCCGGGGACCAAGCAGGGCATAGCTAGCGGCATAGGCCGACTCGGCATCAGCGGCTTCGTGCCGCACTGGAGTGATCCAATATGTGGTTCCGCACGTTCCACCACTTCTCCGTTCATTTCCAATACTAATCGTGAAACACCATGAGCAGCAGGATGTTGAGGTCCGAAATTCAAAGTGAAATTTTTGATTTGCCTGTTCCTAGTCGTCATGGGAAAGAAAGGCAGAAATAAGAAAGAAATAGATTATTCCCTGAGAGCTTGTTCAATACTACCAGTACCAGAAATGCATCTCCTTCGCCCGCGCGAGAGACTTCTATGCAGCCGGGAATAACGGCTCTGTTATGAGCGGCAGACAGACTTACCTCTGCTAACTACTACGTTTTATATAGACTGGAAGCTAGAGAGATACTAAGGTATAGTGCCGCTACCAGAGAGGCTCTTTCATGCTAGGCGTCCAGACCTACTACGCCCGAGCCGCATCCCCGGCACACTTGCTATATCCACTAACGCTTCATACCACTTCATCCTACCTACTATACCTGATAGAAAGCCGTTCTATAACAATTCAAGACAACAAGAAAGCAAGAAAGAAAAGGATAGCGATCGCTTTGGGAGGGGGAGGAAGATAGAAAGGTAACCTATGACACCGGGGAGTTACGCTTTTATCCCGCCTCAGCTTCGCGGATGGGACGAGGGCGAGAGCTGAGCACGCACGCTCTATGCTTTTCCCAGCTTTCCCTCTAGTAAAAGATTAACTCGTACCCCCTCCAGGGATTCCTGGGGCATGAGTTAAGCATATAGTTTCTTGCTCTTTCTTTCGATGTTGCGTTGGTACTTTTTTTTTGGAGTCTCTCTCTGTAGGCGTGCAAAACAAGAGAGCCACTGCTCTTCAGGGCGGTGAGGTGGACAATTCCTTACTCCAGCTTCAGAGGAGCATCTTTGCATGAATCAATACTAACTCAGTCAGCTGACCTTCGATTTTGGAGATTAGAGCAGAAGAACTCCGTAACGGCGGAGAAGGGTTTCGCCTCGAATCCAAACGATTTCTTGTCTTCTCTTAAGATATTTCTAGTTAGGACTTGATCAAGGGATCAAATGACTCCGAAACATAAAGGATAAAGACCATAACCCCGTTTGGACTATAAATAATAATAATAATCAGTAAACAGCAAGCAAAGAGATAACTTTCACAAGCTGCAAAACTAAGTTGTGGCGTCGCCTATGCATAATGTAAAGTCTGGTGAAGAAAAAGAGCTCAATCGGCTAAATCAAGGCAAGAGTGCTTTCTCGAGGGGTTAGATCCAGGTATGATCTTGCCAAAAGAAAAGGGGGTTTTTACGCTTCACGCCCTACTTTAGACTACTTTCCTTTCCATGGTCTAGCTAACCCCTTATTATACGCATCTATTGGGCAAAGAAGCATCGCATTCCTTCCTCCACTCTTTTCTCCTTCCTTCGTTCCTAGCCATCTAGAGATCGAGTTTCCGTTGCTGTCCTTCGCTTTCTAAGTCCATCTCTTAGGACTTCTGTTACATCCCTTGGGAAGTTCTTTCTACCTTCGATCGAGTGAAAGCCAGGGCTAGGGCAAAGATCTATTCGGTGAATGTGAACAAGCCAGGAAAGCTAGTGCTCGTGAATGCGCTCCTTACATGCATATTATAGTACCAATCCTTACGCCGAGAAAGTCCCTAGGCCCTATCTGAGAAGGAAAGCCTTAACGCCCTTGCTTTCGTAACCCGTGCTTGATGCCGCAACGAGAGTAAGCGGTTGGATAGAAGACTGGTATAGAATCCGCTGTGGGAAGAGAAGACCACGTAGCCTTGCTATGCTAAAGGAATGGATTGAACTCTTTAGGGAGTGACCCGAGGGTGATATCATAAGCTGTTGTCGGAATAAGTGGTAATATCATCGATAAGAATTAAGCCAATTTCACCCTAGTCTTTTTCATTTATCATATTTACCTTCATACAATGAGAAGGATCTATATTATCTTTCTTTTTCTTTGAAAACGGTGAGAGAATGTCTCTAATGAAAGAGTGAATTTCCATGGCATTTCTAGTTGAACTGATAGCTAACTCAGTTGTTCGGGCTCTCACTCCTTATGGCATTTGCTTCCTTTACCAACCATCGTGCAAAATGCATTCTGAGGTGAGGCAATAAATAGACCGAGTTGACGAGGTGGTATAGTTTCGACTCCTATCCTAACTAACTATGACTAAGGGAAGTGGATAGCCTGCTCAGGGAAGAGAGGTGCTTCTTGTCTTTTAATAAGATAGATGGATGATTTGGTTCTCAAAGGGTAGAACCAGGTTAACCTCTATTTAATGAAGCTATGAACTTTTCCAATCAACAAAGCCAGTAACGGTGCTAAAAGCTTTCTGTCTTTATGAAAATAAAAGCAAGCGAAGAAGTCTATGTTCTATTGGAAGATCCTTCCCCGCCTGGATCTCGACCACTTTTTTAGGGGCAAAGATAGCTCGCTCACACTTAGACCGCTTCCAATACCAATATAGGCATAAAAAAGCCGAGGGGGCATATTAATCCTTTGAATCGACATAGCGAAAGGGTATATTCTGACGGAAATTAGAAAAGTAATCAGCAGAGTCAATGAGAATCGGATTGTGATCCGAGTGTGTTCTAGGCAGAACCACAACATGGGCTTCAGGGAATTTTAGTTTCCAGTTTTCCAGTCGGCATTCGAAACTGCCCTATTCTCTCGTAAGCCATGACCATGGACCAAAGTCAATTTTAAGTCTAGCTACTTGACGAAAAGAGAGGAAAGGGCAAGCTATAGCGGATCTACTGGCCGAGTACCCGGTCGAGGACTCGACTGACCTATTCTATTGGTGGAGCTGCTCTTCTCTTGGTCGAGCTGCCTCACTTCGTCCTGGAGATGGTAGTACTGAAATAAGCCAAGCGAGGTCAGGTTTAGGATCCTTCAAGTGCCAATACGTAACCTTGTGCTTAGTCCTGCATTCCTCATTCATTGGTGGTTTCGTATTGAGATGTCCCATAGTCCACTTCAAGCTTAGCTAGTGAATTGAATCAGCAGCCCTTAAGTTTCCTTACTTGCCTTCCAGCAACAGGTTTTTTCATCCTTTCTACTTTCAGGGTTACCCACTAATGAGCTCTTTGAGGGAGATGAATTTTATTCATTTTTTCTGGTAGGTTTACTTTTTTCTTTCTATCTAGGAGGGACTGTGTTGCCACTGAACTCTGAGTAAGAACCAGGCGCTGTAAATGTTTTGCTGCCCGGAATGAGGATCCTGAGGCTGACTTTTACTTTCGAGCTCTGACTTCCGGTCCTGCCAACGGCGATGAGTTCCAATGTTAGTTCAACGGTTAGATGCGTCTGCCCCTTTCTCCTTCCGAATGCGGCCTCAGGCCTAAAGCTTTCTCAATCTCAGCAGTGGGGTAAGAAGAAGCAGCAGGTAAAAAGAGTAAAGATTTCGGAAGTCACAGCATTAAAGTCCACGTCTCCTAGCCTATTACATACAGAATTTCCCGCACCGTCCCTTAGACTTTCTCCCGACTGGGCATCACCTTCTCGTCCCTCTTCTAGTAGAGTAAGTTAAGTACCTTGCCAACGTCAGTCCAACCATAAGCAGAAAGAGCCATCTTGCTATTATTGAATTCTTCGTGACTCAGATCAGTAAAAAGAACTTGAACATCTCTACCCGGGGCGCTTAACTCACTAGGATCGAAAGGTAAGTTTTAGACTAAACTACGCTATTCAAAGCATCGAGAAAGAGTGATAAGCTCTATAATTCCTTATGGCTATGTGTATTCACCGGGAATAGGTATTTTCCTGCAGTCACTAGCTCTTATTCAATAGAATAAGTAGTAGTAGTCCCTTCCTACTATTAGGCGAGCTTCCGGCTTCACTCTACCTGTCTAAAAGCGCTTTCAAACTCTTACTTAGAAATTGAGCTACCCTTACCTTAGGTTCTACTGGAAACTGCTTCCTGTATCACTGCTCTTTCATTTTTTGAAAATCTCTTCTTTACGTCTAAAATTACCTCCCCTTTGGAGCATTCTTCCTTTATTAGCCGTCGGGGAGAAAACGCTCTCATCGTGTTAGCTTAGCGATCAAGTTCAAGCAAGGAATCCTAGAGTTCCCAAAGCTTCGTTTAGGAGACTAGCTTTCACCTACGGATCTCTTTAAAGTACAATATCGACTTGAATGAAACTATAGCACAGAGGAATGCTAGCGAGCGCTCATATGCAAGAACAGGTGCTCACCCAGGCGTCAAGGTAAAGGCAGGTGCCGCATAGAGAGAGGTTCTGAAAGAAAGCCCCTTCTACATTAGCATACATTAGTTAGTAAATTGGTTAGTAAGCACATCACCATTTCCAATCCAGTTGCAATCTTTTCTAGGGCAATCAAAGTTAGAATAGTTCCAGCTGGGGCAGGCAAGGAATACGCAAGCTAATCCCACCTAACTGCGGGTACGGGCGGAGGAAATGGGATTCGAACCCGAATGCCAATTTAGAAAATCAACACCTTAAAGCCCCATTCCCCCTTCTTGATCGGAATTTCTTGTCTGAACTTGAAATCTTTATCCCTGAAGAAGGCTGTTTCCTCCGTCTCTCATCTATGATATTTCGCTGGAATTCGCTATCGAGCGTGAGTCCCGAAGGATTAGTTAGTCCCTACCGCTTTCGACAGAATCAATGCATCCGCTATCCTGCCTGTCAAAGACCTTACCGGGATACAATTTCTCTGCACACATCCACACCATCACATGGTGTGAGAGGGCAAAGTGAGGCAGCAATGCGAGATTGCCTAAAGATCGAACTCCTATTCATCCGGGCCCACAAGCGCCTCTTGTTATGAAAAAATATTACCAAAACTTGTTCTATTTCATTCCTGCAACTTTGGTGAGCTCCAAATCTTGTCCCACTTGAAATGCTCCCAGAGTACCCAAGATCCACCAACTCATTATCAAAAATTCACCTAATAAACTTCTCATGGACTGGTATCATTCAACACTTCTTCCGGAGAGCTCACCGAGTTCAAATCCCCAACCACCATCCAGGTGTAAGAAAAGAAAGGGGTGGGTGCCTAGCGGCTTGGCTTCCTTTTACGGGTTGTCTATCGATCTCATAGGGTTCACTCCCTCAAGTAATCAGTAGCAAGATATCAACTCTACCTCGGGTCGCCGATCTCGTCTCTTTGTGTTAAATCTTGCCTATGTGCATTTTATAGAAGAAGGAAAAAGAAAATCCCTTAGTGAAAGCGTGAAAACTCAATCCCATCTCTTCATGTTCACAAAGACAGTTCAAAAAATCGTAGCCTGCGCCCGGTGGGGAAGAAGAGTAGACCACTCAGAGCAGAGGTTTGTAGCCTTTCCAAGAGAAGGTGAGGCCCCAACCCCCAACAAACAGGGGTGTTGGGGGAAAGAAGAGTGGGTATGCGGGCTTCTTTCAATGGATCTTTCTCTCTATCTGGAAATCTTCCTTTCAGCTTTTAAGATCAGGAGTAGGCATCAAGTCTTTCCCGTGTTCGTTTCACTGAACGAAGGCACACTGAACCTTTATTGGTACTTGACGCTTAAAGCGGATTGAGAAGCGGAATGCTATTGTAAACCTGATGTGTTCTCTTATGAAATTTTTCGATATGGGGGGCTCATCTTGTCCTATGTTTTCCTCTGACCTCCCGGAAAGAAAGTTGTTTGTTGTGAAGTCTTGGTATGCGGTATTGTCCAAGTCTTGGATTACTTGACTGGACGTACCTACCCTCGTAATTGATAGATAGAAACCTATGGGAAAAGAAAACCCGGTTCTGTTTAGTTTTCTTACTAAAAGGGGAGTTCTAAAAGTTCTCGTAAAGTTCCCCGCATTCGATAAGAACCAATATGAACAGCCAGAAGCTTATTCGCGCTACCTTCACCTTTACCCGAGGCATATAGCGGAAAGTCAGATCTTATATACCGTATCATCATATGGAGATGTAGCTCTCTGTGCTACTAATAGTGGTTAAAGAGACTATGCAATCTCCGGGATCCTATGACAGTAATGTAGGCTATATAGACTATTTAACAACATTCTCTATAGTATAGCTTTTTTCATGTCTTACCGAAACTCCCCAATTATGGATCCTTCTGACTGAAATCTTCTTCTGTAAGCCCGGGTGGTTGTACCAGGAAGAGAGAGTGAGTTCGAGGTTGCTTCCTTGCTAGATAGACAGGCGGAACGCCAACCTACTCAGAGAGAGAGTCAAACTCTTCTGTTATTCATTAATGCTGGTACTGGTAGTAGTTCAGCTTTCTCGTATGATACTATTAACAACTGACATTGCTAAGCCCAAGAATGAAGAAAGATGCCGGCCAATGTAATCTAATCTTTTTCTGTGGCCTCTTTGAACGAGCCCTGTTGACAGAATCTAAACCAGAAACCGGGACTTTAGTCTTTTGGGTGGGGAACTCCGGGCGATCCCATGAAGGAAACGGGCATAGAGGCGAGGGACCATACCTTGCCAGATCTACTCGTGCGGTCAGCCTATGACACATACTTTAGGACGAATTCCTGGTCATTCCTACCATTTGTTCTCATCATGCCATTTTTACCACCTTGCGAGGAGAATCTGCTTTCTATAGATAGCCCAGAGAGGCGCTTGTTCAAGCTTCACAAATCATGCTTTCAAACTTACCGCATCATCGATAGTAGACCAAGTTAGATGGGAATCGCCTCTACAAAGCTTGTTTTACTTAGAGAGACTTAGTCAACTCATAAAGGATGCGTTGAGGCCCGAGCCCTTGATACGTAGCTGGTCTTTAGCTAGTTTCTAATCTTTTTACCCTTCCGTGGTAAACAACTATAGGAAGTATTCTCGGGACTGATCAAGGTTATACCTGCTTTAATTCCTTCAATAACAACCAGATGGGGCACCTTTTAGGACACATGCGAACAATCCATATAGTACCTCTACTTGATCTTCGTATGCTATTCTCTTCCCAACCCAACCGTCCTCAGTAGGGCTCACTATCTATGCCGGATGCTCTTTGGTGCTACCTTCCCGGTTAGCCCTGCCTACTATTGAAATAAAATAGAAAATCGGATTCCAGGGATCACCTAAAACATCGTTGTTAAGGTCAGTCTTCAACCCCTTCCCCGAAACCCTCAATGCCCTTACCCACCTGCCTTTGGCTATATTGAGCTTGTTCATAAGCTTGGACAGTTCTCCTTCCTTGGACATTCTGTTCATCCTACCACCGCTCTTCCTCGTTAACTCACGGATGGAATATCATACAACAAGATAAACCTTTACCGGCTCGTTACTACTACTTGAACCTTACCTACCCGAGACAGAACCAGACTTGCGTAGGAGCATCGACTGGTTGGGGCTAATCCGCCGCCAAGTGTGTGACAGGCCATGTTTATCACCGGTTTGTCAGTTGTGGGAGTTTCCCGTTGAGTTGAGGCAAGCTTAGCCACCAGCCCCCTTCCAACTACATAGGAAACTCTTGCTTGGGGAAAACCTTTCCTTTAGAGCGGGCAAGCCCTTTTTCTGTTAGTTGGCAGGGTGCCCCAGTTGTTGGAAACCAACCTCTATTCAGCCCGATCTTCATCCTCTGTTGTTAAATAGTTGGTATGGAAAAGAGCTCCATCTGCTTCTCTTCTGGTTTATTTCCCATCGACCTACCTATCGGCTTTATTAGCAGCCCTTCTAACTCGGAACTAGAGTCTAGGATCGGAAGAGGCTTTCAAATCGCTTCGCACCTTCGCTTTCGCTTCTTCCCCCTCCCATAGATAGGGCCAAGGTTACTCTCCGAAGAATTCTTTTCTTCTTAGGTTTATTCCTCTAGCACGCACCCCCTACCCTTTCCTGTTTCCGAAAGAGCATATTATGCCGCCTTTTCGACAAGGAAAGGCAATGATGAACGCGGCCAGCCAGCCTCGGCCAATTTCGCTAGAACTGCGGGGGAATGGAATTGCGGCTCAACCTCTGCCCTTGCTCGTGGTTTGCATCTTGGTGCTACCTTGTGGGTGTCCGATGCCGACCCCGTTGTGCTGTGCGTCTTGTCTTTCCCGACGAAAGTGATGCCGATTCAGCGTGTGTGGCCTGATGCGGTTCAGCCTACCAATTAGTGGGGCAAGGAGATATGGTTTCCTTAGATTGAGAATACCTCCTCCGGTTTTCGGTTGTGGCTACGGTAAAGGTTACAAGTGGGGTTGAAGGTGCGGCTAGCTATCTGACAGAGGCAGGCTTGGAGCAAGTACGCACTGAGGGCGTATCCACGGCGAACGACGTACGGATCGAGAAGCTGGAGGATAAACTCGGACTCCTGGCGCAGTCAATAGCCATGCATGCTGCGACGGCAGACGCCAAGATACAGATGGTAGATGCCAAAGTGCAAACGATGAATGCCAAAATACAGACTTTGAAAGGTGAAATGCATGAGCTTTTTACACGCTTCCAGGCTAGTCTCGGGGATGGTAACTCAGAGCTTGGGTTGAGAAACGAGATGCACTCATTGAGGGATCGGTTCCAGAGTGTTATCGACGGGTTGAAGGAAGACATTGGAGTGTTGAAGAAAGCAGTCGCTTCGACTCCATCCGGTGATGGGCCGTCAGAGTCTAACTAAGGTGAAGGCACCTGGCCCCAAGAAGTACTTGGAGGAGCGAAATTGAGCTTCGCGAGGACGCTAAAACCTGGTTTCGTAGCAATCAGGATGCCCTTGCTAATCCACGGATCGTTAGTTGGGACGATCTGAAAAGAGAAATGCGAAAGTCTTGCTCCACACGAATGCGTCATGGCAGGGTAGAGAAGCTTTGCATAGACTGGGTCCGTGCGTAAGTATGTTAGGCAGTTTCAGTCATTGATGATGAAGATCGGGAACATGGCAGAAGAATACAAGGTGTTTAGGTTTTTAGGTTTGAGGTGGGTCTCCAGGAGTGGGCACGGAAAGAGCTGCAAAAACGAAATCTGCAGGACCTGGCCTCAGCAATTCGAGTAGCAGAAGGCTTTTTGCCCTATGGAGAAGGAGTAGCGTGGTGATGATAAAAGAGAGACTGCTCCTACCAAGGCAAAGCAATCGGGAAAACCTTTTAAGGCGGACTCAGGATGCTTCATCGGCGGCGGGCCACATCGTGCTCGCGACTGCCCAAAGAAGGAGAAACTTTCTGCTCTTATTGCTGGGGACGAGCAAGCTGAACCCTCCAGGTTAATCCCCTGCAGCTTCTCAATGCCATCCGACACGAGAAGAAGTCTTCCGTTAATGGGTTAATGTATGTAGATGTCGTGGTGAACGGTTAAACCCTAGCACGTGGAGAAGGGGTGCTTTAAGCTCCACTCCTTTCCTTCTGCTTGAAGCTATCAAAAAAGTCTGATTCCAGCTATTAGCAATCAATTCCCCTTGCTTTGGAATTCGATTTCGAACCTACCTTTTCCAAGCCAAGGAATCGAATCCATTGACAAAAATCCCCTCTATCGCTCCGACAGATAGAAGTTCTGGCTCGGGAATAAATATCTGTTGGAGTTCGAGTGGAAGGCACTTGCCCGGTTCAAGTACGCTAAATGCGGTATCAATAATGCATGGCCAACCAACTTCGTAGCTCGATCTTAGACTTTGTTCGGTAAGAGATTTCTACTTACACAAGTTGGAAGATTCCATTCACGAAGGAAGTATTTGAAAAAGAGAATGCGAGACAGAATTGGTTAGCCAGTTTGGTAGCCGAATCTCCCGTCTCTTTTTAAGCCGTAATTCTTGCCTTACAAGAGCTGCACTAAACAAATGGAAAGATCGATCTCTGGATCATATGAAATGCAGTTCAGTGGAATTCATGTGAAAATCGAAATCTGAAAACAAAGAAATCAGAGAATGAAATGGAATGAAATTAGCTAAGATTGGTCTACTGGTTTTACGAGATTACTGTTTAGCAAACGAGCTGAGACCAATCAGTCTCACCTACGATCCTACGATCTGCTCTATAAGACACCTCAATAAGGAAAAAGAAAAGAAAGGATGAGGCAACGTAGGCAGTTCCATCCACATCTATTCAATTCGTTATTCCATTCCGGCTGCTTTCAGTCGAATCTTCGTTCTCGGTAGTTGATTCCTAGCCCCCAGTTTGACTCACTTCTCTTTCCTTCTTTTATGCGGGCATCAAAGTTGAGGCAGGATTCGAGTCAACAGTTGACCCAGCATCCTTGTCATCACAACAAGAGCCAAAGCCCGTGGACGGGGTGTAAGCCATTGATCTATAACCAGTAGACCGGAAGGTGGGAGGCACTACCTTTTTATGGTAAAGGGTATGAAGCACCGGAATTCCTTCTTAAGCTGCTGGTTGGGGTGCTCCCTGTAGAAAAGCACGCAGCGAGAAAGACAGTACCATACGAGGTAGCATAGATCGGTAGGGCAACAGGCAAGAGCCATCCAAAAGCCATTAAAGGTAAGCGCAGGCGTAGTCTTTAAGCCGTTCTATTTTCTTTGGTTTACCCATAAAGACCTGGAGCACCGGTTGCTAAGGCATAGGCAAGAGCGAAGACAGAAAGAAAGGCATAAGCACTGGAAGCAAAGGTAGAGGCTGAGGCACCTAAGGCAGCAGAAGTGAAGGCATCGGGAAAGAGACAAGATCGAATGGACTTTGTTGACACTGACTATGCAACTAGAGAATCTGAAACAAGCTAGGCTAGGGAACTTGAAGGTATGCTGTCCATGCTCCTATCTATACTGCAGCTTTCACTCTACCAACGGAATCCTCATCTATATTTGGATAGGAACCTAAACCAGTAACTGAATCCTTATCTGTCGAGGCTACTAGCTATCGGCCTGTAAGGTATGCGTAGCGAGGAATTGGTTGCTAAATATCGTATCCGATTCCTCGCTATTTGTTTGCGGGATATCGGTTGTTCGGGGGGAGCGGGGATGTAGCTAGGGGGGTTCGGGGGGATGTGCCCCCCTGAAACTGATATTGATAAAAGAGAAGAAGTTTGTAACGCGGATTAGCTATCATCTTCTTTCTCTTGAAAGCGAGTGCTTCCGCACGAACGAATAAGAAGTTGTTCTTTCCTTCTTGGTCTCTGCATTCCTTTCTTCTGTAGCCGGTCCGGCCCGCCTTAAATCATGGGTATGGAGCCAGCCTCGCTTCACAGCGTGGGGGAAGATCGGTTGAGAATCCCCCGAGGGTTGGTGACCATACTAGCGGCATGCAGGCCTAATTTAACACCCTTTCACGGGTGACCCTCAATAACATAGCCGTCTTATCTGAACCCCTCTGGTATGGGAAAAATGCTTGCTTCACAGGTATTTCCCGAAACGTATTCGCCACACCAACCCTTTGAGTTCTTTCTTTCATTGACACAGGAACCCTCGCTCAATGTCTTCTTTCAAGTGCTGCTATGCTCGCGCCTCTCAACCCGAGAGCTGCTTCGCTCATGTCTTCCTCAAAGGCTTTTTCTTTGCGGTAGCTACAACATTTTCCTAATTTCTTGATTTGGACTTTCTACATATCCTATCGCTGACGAGTTGAGAAGAGTGGCGATGATCGGATTTTATTCTACGGTTTTTATTCCTGCTTCGAGTTCTCTAAGGGGAGTTCGAGTTATCCCTTTCCCTCTTCTTTCTCTAATGCCTGCGTAGATCGATCACTAGGGAATTCTTTGAAGAGAATGAAGAAGGCCGGTCTTGGCATCTTACTTAGGAAACTACTGCTGAAGTAGAAAGAATCAAGTCTGTCGCTAGCGGGGAAGGAATGGGAAAAGAGGCGAGACCAATTGGAATGGTAGGTATTCAAAGAAGGGAGCCTACCTATTGAAAGATAGGAGATAAAGCTCGACCGCTCCTCTTGTTTTGAGTTATGAGAAAGGAGTTCATCGTCGGTCTTTCCATCAATCATGGGTTTTCCACATCTTCTGATTCTTTGACAGGAAAGTTCCTACCCGGTAGCAGAGTTGAAGAGACGAGACCCTATCGCTGACCAGTGGAGAAGAATGCCGCTGATGAATTAGCAGTTCTTGATCTAATTACATCTTCCAAGTTACTGCTATCGTACATTCAAGGCTTCAAAGGCCAAGAAAGGTAGGAAGCGAAGAAGGTAAGAATCTCTACTCTATCGCAAGGACTAAAGGACACCAGCTACTACGGCAGCAATGACAAGAGCTAAGCTACCTCAGGCAAGTCAAGGAGCCTATTTAGAGCTATCTCTTTCAGGAGTATACTATCTTTAATCCCAAACTAAAGAGATGGCAGGTATGAGAAAAACATGGATTTCTTCTTGGGAAATAGGCCAACAAAAGCCTCGAAAACTCCCCTTCATGCCCCTGCACGCCCATACTCATCCACACATCTTCCTTCCGCCTCACTCCTCACCGAAAAAATCTCAACACTTAAATGTTCTTTAGTCTGCCCTATTCTATAAGCGCTTGGCTCACGGCTTCTGATAGGGAATGATTTGTAGCACAGGGGCGTAGCGGTAATACAGAAGAGTGCTAATGACCTATCTAGTGTGCATCTTAGGAAGAGAAGTGGGCAAGCTTAGGAGAAAGGATAGAGATAGCTGTCAACAATAGAAAGAAGGTCTAGCAGGAAAGAAAGAAGGAGTATGTTACATAGAATTAGCAAAAATTCACCTAAAAAAGATGATATGGCTGTTCAAAAGTTCCCCACCAGTCAGATAAGAGGATAAATCCTCATCAAGCATAACGGTCTTATTCTCTTACCTAGTTAGTGAATCTCTCCTCAAGGGGTAGTGTGAAAGAAGCCCACATACCCATGTCAAGCATTAACTTCAACATTCTCATCACAAGAGATGAGCAAGAATATACATTGTCTTTCAGTCACTTCAGTGGATATTCATCCCTCCTACCCTACATAGTTGCAATTCGTAAATGTCTATTTGGGGCGTCCACAGAAATTCCACCCTTTCTTCAGTGGTGCCCGAAAGAAAATGCCATTTTACATCCAAAGTCAGACCATGTAAAGTATGATTGGTAGTTTGAAGCCACCAACTAATAAAAGCTGCATTTCCTTTCTGCTGTTTACAGTGATATGGCCAACTTGTATACTAGTATTCTATGGGGGCTACCCAGAATCTATAGTGGCATGTGATATATGGCATCACAGTCGATGCAGTGGCATTGAGGATGCTGAAGCTCTGCCACCACTCTTTGTTCACACAGGGCGATTGCGGAGGCATTTGCTTCGCAAGGTAGTTAGGTTTTTCATCAAAGAATCATGATAGTACTCAACTGCTGAAAACTCATCAAAATTGTGCCTATCATCATCGTCGCAGCTTGGCGAGATTACTCTACACTCTATAAAGAGAGGATTTGTTGTTACCTTGAATAAAAACCTAAATCTAAATGATGATTGAGCTTTAACAATGGGAGACTGACCGCCTGGCCTCATCCCTTTCTTTTGAACCATAAACTTCGGCAAGAGATAGGCTTATTGCCCTTTCCGCTCCTGAACCAGTACTTAGATAAAAAGAAGAAAAGGAGGAAGGTATGCAAATCCCTACTGCTTTTACCCCTAAGCCTTGACTTGACCCGACTAAGTGAAAAAGCAAGAACCACAACTAATGACATAAGAAAGGATAGGGAAGCGAAGGGAATGAAGCGAAGGCCCTCTTCTTTCTCTAATGCCAGAGCTAAGGCACCTATTCCAACAAAGGAGTTCGAGTTAAAGGATAGTGCTGACAATGGGCCGCTTCTTGATGTGTGTGATTTGCGTCTTCCTAGGGCAGCTAGAAAGAACCCTCGTAAAGGAGGGAATGAAGAAAGTCAAGAATACCCTCGTACAGGGTCGATGAAGAAGAAGAACCTTAGCATAAGCAAGCGACGTATAAGCCTTTTATTTAATAGTTGAAGTCCTTTCTCTTTCTATTTCTATATGCTATCTAAGACAAAGCCTTTATTACTACACGAATTAGAAAGCGGTTTAGAACGCATTATCTCACCAACCAGTAACAACTAGAAAGACGAGATAGATTCCATTAGATCTTTCACAGCGTAAGGAGCCATTAAAGAGGGAGAGGAGCAACCCCAATAAATGCATTCCCAGCGATAGGGTATGTAGAAGTGTAAACTTTCATCGAAGGAGAAAGTGTGAGAGAATCGGCATCGAAGGTCTGAATCATAACTCCTAAACTCTCGCACAGTGCCACGAGGAAGGAAAGAACTCAAACAAGGAAGAGCAGAACTCAAGAACTCAGAAATCGGGGTTTGAATTCTCCTTCGGATCCTGCCATGGTGGAGACTCAATAATCTAGAGGGTTCCAAACCTTAACTCCCATTGCGCTTGTTGGCTGCGTGTTTGTAGACTCCCAAGGTTCAAGCAAAGAACTCCAAATCGTGAGTTAACGCAGAGGATGTATGAAATTAAATCCTCAGAGTCAGGTGTTCGGGTCAATAGTGTTGTGTTCGGTATCACCTTCCCAAGATCATGCAGACATACTTGGAGATTCCTTTTAGAGCTTTCAACAAACACAAGGAAAAACAAGTAGCAGAATAAGCAGTTCCGAATTAGGAGTTTAGTTTAATCAATTTAGGTTTAGTCCTAGTCCTGGCCTAGCCTATACCTATCCTACCCGTGCAGTACGCTCGAACCAATTATGCGCTTCGCTGGTACATATCCCTTTCAGAAAGAGGGTAAATGCCAGGAGCTATGAGCGGGTGGTTAGGGTTTCTATTCAAATAAAGACTCCTTTAGCACTGCCAAGAGACCTCTTGCTTACGTGTTTGTAGATGCCGATGGAAGACACATAAACAACTCTTAAACAGCAGTTAACTCATAGATCAATGAATTCATGGCAACTCAACAAGAAGAATCGCTTCTTATGTGACTCGACACTGACGTAAAAACCTACCAAAAAAGGATACGCCAAAAGGCCGAGAAAGTCCATCAATAGGCAATCACACATCAACCCCACGAAAGATGGCTTTTTTGGGAATAAAGTAAGCAGGATCAAGGACGACGGGATCCAAGGCTTGTTAAGTTTTATTGTTCACTGTTTATCAAACATAATCTTAGTTTGGCCATCCGGAAGAAAGATTCCTCCGACCACTATACATGTGAAAGGTTACAAGCCGGGGCCAGCTTGTGTTAAGATTTTCGAAACACTTATGGTGTCTGCGTCTGAGATACTCCTGGCTTAGCATACTTTCCGCACATCAGCTCACCTTGGATACTCCAAGCCTCTTCTTTTTATTTATTGATTGCACGGATAAAAAGTTATTCATACCTCTTCGAGGTACATCTCGGCAAGCTTCTCTAAGGTAGTGCCGGTTTTGAATGGAAGAAAATGCGCCGATTTGGTCAATCTATCTACAATGACCCAAACTGAATCGTGCCCCTTCAAGGAGCGAGGCAAACCTGAGACAAAGTCCATCGTTATGCGCCCCCAAGCTCTGTATAATCTTTTGGAGTTCGGGGATGTCCTCTTGCTTAGGTTAGGTCTTCTAATTAAGGCTCGTCAAGCAGCCAAAGCAAGGCTTATCCCTCTTTCTAGGCATTCTCTTCCCCCAAGCCAAGACCTTAGACGAAGAGAGTGACCTCAATTACATCGACCCTTCTCTAGTTGTAGGACTTAAGGAAGAAAGATCTCACCTGGCGTTCTAGGGGAACGAAATCCAATAGTTTTGCTGTTGTGCGTACGAAACTTGCCTTCAAGCTTGAAACTTCTTGCTCATCCATCCGGGCACATAGGATTTTCGGCATATGACTATGACTCTATAAAAGGAAGCATGGAAAGAGCATTTGATTACTGAACCAATAGAGGTGAAAGTGGATTGGTAATGCATTTCTCCCTGCGCTGACTCTGATCATAGATCCTGCCCGGCAACTCTCACCCTGGCTTTGTCAGTTCATGAAGAAAGAAAGCTAAGAAAAGATGACTCAAGAGAGGTTTTCAAAACCCGAGCTCTCTTTTGACTTTCAGCGAAGATGCCGAGGGGATTGGCGATAAAGAGTTAGCCCTTGAAAGCTTTTATTCACATTATGCATTAAAGAAAGTCAGCTCTGAAGCTAAGCTAGGATTTAGGCTGACTAAAAGAAGAAAGTCGAGAGAAAAGAAATGCCGGCGGACTCTTAATCTAATCTTTTCTGGGCATTCTAGGTTTTCTGACTTTGCTTTGTACTATTCTCTTTTATCGAAAGGAATCCTCTCTATACTCTCAAACCCTTCTCGGTTCACTCTTTTAAGTTCAGTGCTATATACGAGCAAAAAGAAAAAAAGTGAGGAGGTCTCTATGGATAGAGTTCGAACCCGGAGGGAAAGAACTGATGAAGTGGCGGCTGCTAAAAGATCGGATAAAGCAGAACACTCAGTAAGTAAAGAAGACTCGGCCTCTAATGCCCAGTTCCTAGTTCAAGTTATGGGTACTCCTCAGCGAGTCTTCTTGGGTCAAAAATAGAAAGGGGCTCCCAGTGGGAATGGAAACTTCATAGAGCTAACTAGGTCCTATCTTTTCTTTATTCTTACCCGATGGGTACTCTCGATTATGTTATGGTCTTCCTGTGGTACCACCTAAAGCGGATGGTTTAGCAACAACGTCTGATTCAACAACATCCGTGGTATCATCTACAGATTAAGCTACTTAAATTGTATCGTCTACTGAGTCAGCGGCATCAGACTTTACTCTAACATCATATGACTCAGCAGCATAAGTCGTCAAGGAAAGCGGTGGCAGATCCTTTACTGGTTCCTAATGGATTAGTGTATGAGGGGCAACCTAGGGCTGGGGACTCTTAGAAAAAAAAGGTTACTGGATGACCCGAAGAGAAGCAAGAAAGGGTCCCCCTGACTTAGCAATCTTTGTCCTACTACTTAACCGACTCCAGACTTCAGTTCCTAACTAGCAAGCTGAGGTAAGCTAAGGGTTTTTTCATTCAATATCAACTGTTACGTAATAGAAGAGTCAGGTAGGGGATTGGGCTATAGCCTCTTATCTAAAGAATAGGAAGTATGCCGCTTCAACAAAATATAGAAGTTTTGAGCAGAGGCTACAATCCCTCCGAAAAATCCTAAATAAGCCGATGCGGGGGATCCCGGTATAGCTGAAGGCAGTGAACGGTATCCGGCTTCTCAAAAAGCAAAGTCAAAAAAGAGCTTCAAAGACAATCAGGCATCTTCTTATTGAAGGAAAGATTACAGAAAGAAAAGACCGTGGTGCCATTTTCGCTTCCTACTATTCGAGGCTGATGACTATACTATTAGTTGACGACTTTCCCTCTTCTATCTAGATTCCTCCGCCAATCGCTTCTTCTTCTTACCCTCCCTATAGAACTAGAATTAGAAGTAGGCAAATCAAAACAATCAATCAAGACTAGTGCCGTCCCGATTCTTATTGAAAACGGGCCCCAGCTTGAAGGACAGGTTTTGATCCGCGTGCCGCTGCTCTTCGAGTTTTGGTTCCAAATGAATCACTCAATTACATCGATCCTTACTTCTTTTTACCCGCGAGTGACGAACTATAGCCATTCGCGGTCACCGCTGTCCTACTTTACTTTTTTATTCAACCGCAAATCGCCGCCTTTACACCTTGCTTCAGGAAAAGCGTTAGGGTCAACCATCGTTCGAGGAAAGCGGAGATTTCATCGATCCTTAAGCTGATTACCTTACGCGGGTTGAGAACAAATCCTACTCGCCAGGAAAGCAAAGCGTGGTGTTTTCGGAAAGCATTCGTTGCATGGAAAAGTTCCCACAGGATCCGTATAGGAGCTGGTTTTCTAAAGCAAGGATACGAAGTAGACGGAGAGGCTACGAAGGTAGACTGTAAGGATCGGGTATGAAATAGCTTGTTAGAGCAAGGAGAGGTTACACGAAGTAACGAGACCAACACGAGAGAGGGTACCGTAAGGTAGCTAAAGCGATCGGTCTTCAAGTAGAGATTGGGTGAGTGTGAAGTTCGAGCAAGAGGATGTGAAGGAAGCCTACGAGGAATGTGAAAGAGAAAGAAGATTGAATCACTGGTCTGCTAAAGGAAATCGCTTAGATTGAGTTAGTGTTCTCTACCGAGCGAAAGGTGGTTTCAACTCGAAGGCCTACGAGGAAAGCTTCTTCTGTTAGCAAGAAGAGTTTGAGGAAAGCGCTAGGCGTTTGGTTTGAGAGGAAGATCTGCCCTAAGGTTTAAATATCCTTTATTTAATGGGATTGAATTGGCTGCTTCCAGCTAGAAGCACATCAGTACAAGAGGGCGGACATCGAAAGTTTCTCAAGCACTGCACCGGATTCTCCTTAATCAGAGTAGGCTGCACATGAATAGGCTCTTAGATGCGGCATTCTCGCTGTTGATGTGGAATAAGCAGCGCTCTTGGCTGCCATAGTTGTTGTACGAGGAATAGGAGGTTTTTTCAGAAGAGGACATCGAATAGGCTCTGGAACGGATGACCTTCCTACAATTAAGTCCGAGTCAGGATGTGCTAGAGGATCGATGTAATTGAGCTCACATTCGCCAGGAAAAGGCCAAAACACGGTTTCGAACATCCTACATTGTACATTCCATCTGGGGTCTATAGTGTTAAGTTTTAGTAATAAACGGAGTTTTAGGTCTTAAACTCTCTAGCTATAGCTCGAGAAAGGTTCAAGCCGTTAGGAGCCGACTGGTACTTCATTGAGCATCGTGCGGGGTACTTACTTAATTCCAGAGAAATAATGAGATGGGCCCTGTGATAATCCATTTATGGGTGGGGATTATTTAAGATAAGAAGCAGCTCGACCTCTGAAGAAAGAGAGTTAACACGACCAGGAAACGATGCCGCTAAATCCTATTCGTTCACCAGGGGCGGAGGAAGTTTTCTTATCTTACAGCTTCGAAATAAACCCAAAGACACCCATCTTTAGTTGCCGTTATGGCCGATTCTCCCTATAAAGATCTTTAAATAGGGGATTTCCTTATGTGATTTTCCCTTCTGAAGGAATGTCTAAATCAAGTTATCCAGGGGTCCCCGAAGACGAGCAAGAAATTACTAACTTAGCTGGTATGGGAGAATGGCTTTTATAGAAGAGATGACTTGACCAAGGCAAGTAAGCCCGAAGTAGCGTAAGATGAAAGGCACAAAGCTTGACCTTAGAGAGAGGGAAAGGATTTGCTTCTATCTTTCTCATGCTGCTCGACCGTCGGAAGAGGGTGTTTGGAGCTTTCCTGCTTGTGAGTGAGGTTAGAGCGCTAACTAGACCCATTGGATTCTACTTTTCTTTTACTTAAAGGACTCTCTCCCCCGATCCGGATTCTGTGCTCTATGAGTGATCAACCGTGTCCCTTTGAGTAGTTAAAAAGCAGTGGGCCCATCTTCTTACTTAACGAGTTTGTGTCGCATAATGTGCCCCTTCTCTTGGTTTTCTATTCAAGGCTGTTAGCTCGACTTATCCTATTAGAACTTCACCTTACGTCGTAGCATCAGTGGGTGGAGTCTCTTAATAGAGTGGAGCTCCTGGCTGAGGGTTACGTTCTGAGAATTCGACTAAGGGAGGCTCTCAATAGGTTGGAGGGGGAGGTCAAGGGGATGGAATGCTCGATCTCAAGGAAAGGTTAGAGGTTCATTCTCACCGATAAGGAGAGAGTCAGTCAGCGGCTGGTGCCAACGCATAAGTACTCTCTTCTTTTAAGTAGTGCTCCTACCTTAGGGAGAGGAATATCAACCAACAAAGTAGGGGCTTTGGGTCTATAGCCCTAGATCAAAGGGATAGAAGGTTACCTAAGTCGACAGGGATGAAGGACTCGGCTGCTAATGCTAAGGATAGGGTTTAGGCTAGAGGTGCAAGGGAAAGGGGAGAGAGGATATCCCGGCTAGAAAAAGCCGATTCATACCATTCCTCGGGCTGACTTAACTCAGCAACTCTTAACTAAAGAACAACTCTAGCAACTGGTGCCCTCAGGGTGGATATCTCAAATCCAAAAAGCAACAAAGAAACTATCTAGCTCTAATAAGAGTTCGGCCTTACCAAAGCCATAGCAAGACATCTAGCTTCACTTCAGGGAAATAAATCCTAAAGGTATGACTTCACTAAGCTTTCTATAACTCAAGAAAAAGAAAGATTCTCTAGACAAAAACCTCCCTAGCTAGCTGCAATCCAAACCTCACCTCTCCCATGTTGGGAATTCTCTTCTGCTCGTGGATATCTAATGCTAGAAGTTCGAGCAAATAAGGAAGCCGCAAGCTTAGGTTCATCATTTATTGACGGATTTTCCGGGCTTAAATGACTTTTTCCTTCTACCGATCCCAGTTCGGCTAAGACGAGGCAATGTATATTGTTTTAAGTGGCACGAGCTTCTTCTTGTGATGACACTTTGGATCAAATCATTTGAACCGGGTCCAGGGATTTACTCTATGGCTATTGCGCTTTTTCCGACAGAACTCACTGGCACGCTTAACGCCCTTGCGCCTGGTCTTTCAAAGCCTTGGGCTTGAGCAACGTTCGAATTCCGGGTTTTATAAAAGGTGGGAGAACGGAGTTCTTCCTTAATTGTACTATTCAACCAAGTTCCCGAGGCTTATCCGAAGGAGAAAACAGTTCCTCATCCCTCGATATAAAGAAGTTTAGAAGGCAAGAATTAGTTGCATTCGGGCCTCTAAAGCAAGATGAAAGTGTCCTGCTGGATAAGAAGACCTAAAAGACCAGTCAAGGGAATCCACCTTTCAACTGCCAAGCATGGGAACTGACTTATGAATCTAACCTTTTTGAATAAAGGCGAGAACCCGCTTTCAAATCCTTGCGATTCTTTCTGTGCGCCGGGATAAAAAAACCTATAGGCGAGGTCTCAAACCTAAACCTATTTACCCAGAAAGAAAATAGTAAACTGGGACTGGCTTTGCCTTCCCTATGCTAGCTTTCGTGCTCCCCTTTCCATGCAAAGATTAATAAATAGAAATTCTATCTGAAAGAAAGGGAATCCTATCTATAGCCTTAAGCTTAAGTTAATTAATGCTTCTTCCAAGCAATCGAATCAGCTAAAGCCAAAATGCGATGGTAATGCCAGACTTTAGTCTCTCTATTCTGTATTCAATTCTTCTTCCTTTCAACATCTTTCCTCTCGGCATAACCGGTCTTAGCTTTTCCTGTTCACGACTCCGACCTTCTTTCATCAGCTGTTCTTGCTAACGTCTTCACTTGAAAGGAAGAGCAGGACCCTCTCCAGAGGGATACTAGGTTAGCCACCATTCCTTGCTTGGATCTTACCTCTGCAGCTGTCGCTATTCTAACTTCCGGAGCTGCTATTCGTATTGGAAAGATCAAGTATGAAAGCTTAGCTCTGCTTGCTTTTACAGAGCCGCAGATGGAAGCTTTTTCGACCCATACTTGTCTTACTGGATTGAATGAGGGATAGATATTCTTACTTTCCACAAAGCGATTAGGGCATTGAACCTGGAGTGCGAAAGCCCTCTCCCTATCTAAAGAGCTCAATTAACATAGAGCCTCCCAGAAAGGTTATGGAAGAACCAATAATGACTCAATGGCTGTTGTTGAACTAAGCGAAACTGAATGCTTGCTTCGGATCTTCTCTTTTTTCTTCGACTCTTACTGGCGAAGAGATCTTTCAGAGGGTACACTCCCAGCTGCCTAGCTTTAAGGCTCGATCGGGAAGGACTTCTCTAACTCTATCTCCTAGCGGACTACGTTCTCACATAAAAAAAAGATGATAGTATAAAAGGCATTCATTCTTCCGCTCTCCTTGAGTGGGTGGATGGAGCTTACTTTCTGAAAGTTCAAAAATCAAAGATTTCAACATTGATTGGGCTTAGACTTGACAGTACGCACTTTCTCTTGATGATTTGTTTTCCCTATCTGCGATGTATTATACGGGGGAAGTCACATTGGGGTCAGAGACCCTACCCCTACTTTGAACCGAAAGTGCTCTGGGGAGTACTCACTGATTGGCTTTTTTGTGATTGAATAAAATTCAAAAAGAATTTCTTTTGCCCTCTACTCCAAGTCTTGACCCAAACCCAATCCCCGGAGAAAAACTTCTTACTAAAGCACTAGTTCGAAGGATATTTGCTTTCTTACAACCATTAATCACATCGGAGCTTCCTCTATCTATAAGAAAAAAGGGCCATGATGATGTTTAGGACTCTTTTCTAAGGTTTTTTGTCTAAGAAAGCTTTCAGCCGGATGAGCGAATTACAGGCTTGGAGGCAAAGGTGAAAAGGCAATGAGAATGGAATTCAAATAGAATGGATATATTTTTTTTGTTCCGTGTAGTATCTGATTGAACCTTTCCAACTAGTTCTATTCTTCGCCTCTCTAAAGAAAAAAAGACTACTCTCACTTTTGGAATGTTGAATGAAGATTCTTTTTCCTTACTCTCACTTTGTCACGAGCCGGATTCGAACCAGCACTTTGACCTTTATCAAAGCCAAGGCTTATTTTCTTGCTGGCAACCTTGCCGTGACTTTGGTGACTCGGTTCGACTAAAAGTCTACGTCCGAGGATGGGATATGAAAGGACTGTATCTTTTATTAAGCCTGATTTACGAGGACAGATTCTTGCCTCAATCTCATGGCTTTAGACCCCACTAGAGGGCCTAGAACTTTCTTTGTAGAATTCCAACATTGGTGGTCTTCTTTTACGATAGTTTTGATCAGTAACCCCGGTTGGATCCACATTACGGGGTTTACGACTAAAAGGCGGAAGCACTCAAAATGGCTAGCTGGGAGAAGTAATGGCAGGTAGAAGTAAAGTACCTCCAACTGCAACAAGCTCGAAAGCAGAAGAACAGGATGAAACTGGTTTTATCCTACTAGATATTACCCCCTTACAAGAGCACTGCTATTCAGTCTATGGGGACTTAGACTGGGTCTAGAGTGAGAAAGTAAAGGCTTGAAAAAAAAAAGCTTTCATTCAATACTCCAGCTTTCGATACTTCTTATTCCTTCCCGCCTGGCCTGGTATGTCCTGGATGCCCTACCAGGGAATCCTGGGGAAAGACTCCTTTTTGAAACTTGCTTGCTCAATTGATAGCTTGCCTAAGATGGGTACCTACGTGCCGAGAGCACTTCTTAAACTTAAAGAGATAGGAACTCTTGGGACTCTTCCTTTATCCGGGGACAGCTACGAAGAAGGTTTATCCCACCAAGACTGCTTGGAAAGAGAGAGATGTAAAGTGTTTCAAACTCCCCTGCCCCATCCTTTGACCCTGCTTACTGGCTTGAATCCAGGGTAAGAAAAATTTCCTTGAAAGGAAAGGCTGGAAATGAATGCTTTCCTAAGATGTCTTTTACCCAGTTGCTTGCCTATTTACCCAGAGAGAAAAAAGATTATAAAGGGAAAAAAGATATCTCAACTATAGAGCCCTCTCATAGCAAGAAATCTATCTTAGAGCCTTCCCAGGTACTATACAGGCTTTCAAACTCACTATCTTGAGTCTTGAGCTCCTTCTTCCTTGTATGGATTGCCCCATAGTTGACCCTGAACACATGGATTCCTCTAAGACTCCAACAGGCTAAGCAATGGATGAAGGGGTTACTGATACATATTAAATGGAAAGAGCTATCTATTAGGTTGATACTGATAGCTATACATATTCAAAAACATATTTAAGATAAGCGAGAATGCTATATCCTTATGATGTAAAGAAATGTACCTTCCCCGCAATATTCAATATTAACTATAAGCTTAGCTCAACTAATTTCGATCGAAAGACCCTCTTTTTTATCCGCTCTCCCAGAGAAAGATTATAAAGTAAAGAAAAGCAACTCCCACTCGGGAAGTATCATATTAAGCAAACACTCAACCCTTATTCAACTTCTACTTTCACTCAAACCGATGAGAAAAGAAGGACTGGTAGGGATGGAACAGAAGTTCACGGGGTGAAGCAAACTCCCAAGGAAAAGAATGCTATATAGTAAGCTCCGAATCAATCAGCTGGTGAAGCTGGATATGAATAGACTTCAGTAGCAAGGTACGCCCGGTAGTTCAAGAAAGAATAGGAAAGGGAAAGATCCTTGTCCAGGAGGAAATATGCTACTGCACTAGAAAGAAAATATTATATATAATATGGAAATGGCTCGCTTGGAGACTCTCAGAGTATTAAAGAAAAATCTCTGCTTCTGCTGTTAGCTAAGAATAGGATTCTTAGTCATATTAGTTCCTTAGAAAGGTTAGCTCCTTAAGGGGGAAAGATTTAACCTTCCGAGAGAAAGAATTCTTAGTATATCCCCTTAGACCCCCAACCTCGCTTGAATCTTGTGTTAAACAAGCGTACCCGGAACAGGAAAGATGGCAGTAGCTGGTAGCGAAATCACTTTCGTGAACTTGCTTTATTCCTATATAGCTTAAAAGAATCCTCCTTTCCAACTGGCTCTTCTCTGGGGAAGGAGAACTAGAAATGCAATTTCATAGGCTTACCTTTATTCTGCTATTGGCAAGGCTCACTCGAACTCGCTTGTTGGCTTGTTTGGTAGCTCGGCATTCTAGATAATCATATTAAAAGTAGAAAGAAATTCCTTCTCTAACCCGCTATCAAATCAATAGCTTTAGGCGATCCTCTAAGTTTTTTTCTTTATCTTTATTTACGCGGAAAATGAGATAAAGGATCTCCTTGAACAATCCCCTATGAGCCCTCACCAAAATCCTCACCACTCAAAATAAAAGAAAAAGAAACAGTAGAAACAAGAAGCATGATAAGACTCACCAAACGACTCTAGAAACCTAACCTACTCAGCATACTCTCCAAGAACGGCCATTCCACTCGGTCATAAGCTTTGCTCATATCGAGTTTGATCGCCGGCAAACCCTTTTTGACCCCCTGTCTTAGATTTCAAGAAATGTTAAGCTCGTAAGCGACAAGAATGTTATCAGTAATCAAACGTCCAGGTATAAAAGCAGACTGGCTATCAGAGATAGTAGAATTCATGAAAGGTTTAATTCTATTAGCTACACACTTAGATGCAATTCTAATGATAACATTACACAGACTAATAGGGCGAAACTGACTAACTGACTCTGGCTTGTCACATTTCGGAATAAGAACAATATGTGTAGTATTAAGAGATGCATCACGTGAAAGTCAATTAAGGATATCAAGGACAACCTGGGTGACAGTCTTACCAATAAGGTGCCAAAACTTGTGAAAGAATATAGGGGCAGACCATCCGGACCGGGCGATTTGTATGGAGACATGTGGGAGATAGCTTGCAACACTTCTACTTCGGAGTAAGGTTCACATAGCATTTGATTCATCTCATTCGTGACCTTAGGAGTTACAGTTCTCACCACTTCGTCAATGCATGTCGGAGCTGGGTTAGAAGAAGTGAATAACGAACTGAAATACTCTGTAATGATAAATTGGGATCGTTCTCTCTTAAGTTGTATATATGAAAAAAATATAGAAATAGAATCGATAAATATGTTAACTTAATTAATATTAAATACTGATGGTCTAAATTAACTACAATTACGTATTAAATAAAACCAGTTACTAATTTATTATAATCATAATTAAAAAATATAAGTAATAGGAATAAAAACTAATAGGAATATTATTATAATTAAAAAAATTCAACATATTCACGGATTAGCATTTGATCAAAGATGTTTCAATTAAAAAATTAAATCAATTTAAAATATGTGTTCAGCTAATCAAATAAAGATGATCAGATTCAAAATTATGAAATTCAAATAGATAATATTAACATATATGTATATAAAATTATTTATTATATTTTTTTAAATCCAACGTTGAAGCTACACTTATAAGGAAGTTATATTTCTATTAATGTTTCTATTGAAAAAAAAAAAAACTAATTAACTTTTGAAATCTTAGTGTTGAACTAAAATCCAGGTAATTATATTAAAAAATATGAACTAAAATCCAGGTAATTTTTTAATTCTAGTAATGAAGCTAAATTTTCTATACATTGAAGAAAAAATTTGGAAAGTTTGTAACATTTATTTAAATCATAAAAAATTTATATATATAGTGCGTATACAAATATATGGGGCTGGGGAATA
>JACGWL010000001.1:520000-526717 GCA_034509725.1 Sesamum angolense | reverse complement strand
ATAATTTAATTTCTTCCTTGTCAAGGTTGACTGCAAGCCTTTTATGAACTGACGCGTTTCAGCTCAACTTTTTTTTTTTTTTTATATTTTATATATTGTTATATATAATATAGGGTAAATTACAATAATTTTTCCTAAGATTTGGCATAATTACAAATACCCCCTCATTGTTAAATTTTTTTTCAATACCTCCTTGATTTTAACGGCCATCTAACAATTAACTCAATCCGTTAGGTTTTCATCAATTTTTTATAGTGAATTGATCAAAATACCCTTGTGGATTAAAAATTATAATTATATTTATTTTTAATTTATTTTTAATTTTTTTTATGGACTGAATGGATAATTTCTTCATAATTTTTAAAAAAATTCCATCCACACCGTTTGAATTTTTTATAAGTTTTTATTTTTTAAAAAAAAACATATATTGGAACGATAGAGTTGATAATTTCATATGTCAATCCAAATATTTCATAATTTGATCAAATATTAGGGGGTATTTGTAATTTTTGAAACAACGAGGGGGTATTCGTAATTATGCCAAATCTCAGAGAAGCTCGCTCTAATTTATCCTATATTACACTAGCAACCGCCGCATGTGGTTTCCGCGTGCATAAATTTTTAAGTATAAATAAAAGGAATGTTTTTTTTTTTTTTTTTTTTCTAATTGTAAACAAAATAAAGATGTATAATTTAATCAAAATGATATAAATTACACATTTTTTTGTTATGGCATGCTCTAACTTAATGCAACTAATTTTTGGGTACATGCAACCTAAGCGTGCTTTAGTAGTATTTTCAAATTTCTCGTGTTCATATGCTTAATTTAGAGGTTCAATCATCATATGTAAGTGAATATAGATGTCTAAAAACTTTGTTGGCTTCATTAAAAAACAAAAAGAAGAAAGTCTTCAAAAAATTAAGAGAACATCCTTCGAGACAATATAACTCAATTTTAACTAATAAAATCTTTTGCATAAAAACAACCCCCCAAAAAATACATATTTTTTTCTTTTTTCTGATAGCGCAGGTGAAATTCTCATTCTATATGTGCTCCAACTAAATTTCCGTAGATATTAGATCAATATATTTTACGTGGTTCAAAGTTGATGGAATAAATAAAAAAAAGGGTAAATTGCTTAAAATCCCCCTGTATTTTTAAAATTTAGCTAAAAACCCCCTATGTTAAAAATATATGCAAAAAACCCCCTGTGTTTTGAAAAATTATGCACACTCTCCCCTTCCGTTAATTGTGGTTAACACTGTTAAATTTTCTATCAAATTGTCCGTTATACCCTTAAAATGACAGCTTTTGATCTTACTAGTAAAAAATAAATGGTCCAAATTCTGAACTAACTTAAACTTATTTTTTTTTTTCGCCCAGATCCCGGGGCCGATGGGCGCGAGGTGCCAGCCGTCAATGGTTGTGTTTGGAGAGACGTTGACTAGATTGTATAAAAGTGTTGAGAATTTCCCAGATAAGAAGGTAGTACTTTGTTTATAATTTAATCGAGAAGAAAGAAGGACCATGCACATCATCAAAATATGATCTGAGATAACTCAGGACCTCAGGGATATAGATGATATTCAAACTATCTGTATTTATATAGTATGATATGTGATGTTGTTGTAAGAGAGTAAGTGAGAGTGGAGATAAAGAGAATATAAATTATTAAAATCATCACTCACTAATACAGGTCAGTTTAAGGAATCGAACTTACATTGTCTATTTAATAATACGTTGAAATAAGTATTATATGATGACATGCATAGTTGATAATCTACCTCATCAAGCCATAGATTTGGATATTTATAATGTAAATTTATAAAAAAATAATTCATATATTCCTAGATACTCCGATAGTATGTGTGAGTGAAGTATTGCTCCATTGCTGAGTCTGTTGACTGAGTTATAAGATTCGAATTTCACCAGAAAATATGTTAAGTATCTTATAAATCTTTAAGTATCATGCTATTTAGTCTGTCTAAATGACCTGGAATATAAAGATGTAAACTATATTTTAGATTAGTAATGAAGCTCATTAATTTATTAAAATACAAATAAAGTTCATACATATAAGAATTTAAATAATCTTATAATCATAGTTCAGTGCATCATGAATTCCATTATTGAATCTATCAAAATACTCCTAGGTACAAGGGTACTAAATAACAAATGTGCAACTCTGGTGCTGTATTCTTTACCTCTTCCTCTTGTTCACACTTAAGTCTAACTTTCTTGTTACATATCGTCACTCAGGTAAAACTTCAAAAAGAAGTCTAATTATAAGCCGACTGAACTATGAAGCCACTTCATCAAATAATATACTATACAGATTTCAGTTCGATTTGTGTCATAACACTGTTTCTGCTTTCTCTCCTCCTGTCGATTAAATAACGGTTTTCAATAAAGGCAGGAAGGAAGAGGACGATATTTTTACTCCCTTCCGAAGCAACAGATGCTATATAAAAGCAATCTTTAACCTATTTTTTGTGAAAGTTCTTACTTATAGACAGCCAGGAACCGAGTAGCGGAATAGGAAGGTATGTTCCTTCACGACCTTAACTCTCAATACTATCAAGTACTCAGAGAGTAAGCATTCTCTCTCCACGTAATCAATTCTATCGAACGAACAAGCACTATGTCTGCCTGTCGCTTAGTCATGCTAATATCTACTATAGCGCGCTGAGAACCCACTATTCAAACACTAATACTTTAGCGCAAGCTTTTTGCACGAATATAATCTTGTTCTATCTGGTTTTATAAGGAACGCATTATGGCGCTATCGTATTCAATACCGTCGCGACACATAGTCTCACCTACCTAGCATAAATAATAGCTCCGTTCATGTCAACTAACGTACGTAGCTCACCGAAGCTCCTTCTCGGCACATTCTGTATCAGATATGTTGCGATATCTATATCCTATCCATACTACCTTAAATTATATTATTTCAATTCTTAAAAAAAAATTTATATACAGAGAAATATGAAAGAAAAAAGATGAATCAAAAGACTCTAACATGTCACAGTATTGAACATGTTAAGAAAAACTTCACATCCTACTCCCTCATCGAAAATAATACGCTACTCCGCTACTTTAAGAAGACCTTTATCGAGCTTTATGAACTAATTTTAGATGAACTCTAGAGCTTCCGCTCATGTGTGAGCGCCAGCTTGGAATATTCTATAGCCTAGCTTTTATATTCCACTATGAAACCTAGAGTACTTCGATCAAGATAGAGCACTCGCACTGAATTCAGTATAGCAATAGAGAAGAACTATTACTGTTATGGAACACTTAATCTTCTATTATTTAAAAGCAACACAGTCTTATTACTTCGTTCGAAATTTTCCGCCTTAGACAACATGCTCAATATTATGCAATATCACCCTCGCCCATACTCCACAACCTCCCTTACATCACACTTATGCCCAGCTTCTCCCATCTATTGCCTCTGAGCTCCCTATACTCTCACTCGAAACCTTTTCCTATCACAACTCATTCTTTTATTATACATCCAGCTCTCTAGCATCTCCTATCTCCGTTTCTTACGCTTTCATTCAACTCCTAATAGAAAAGTCATTTTGTTCTAGAGTCTTCGTCAAGATTCCGATACAAGTACTCAAATCTTATCTCACGCGAAAATTAACTGCATTTAACTTCATAAAGTGGCTGCTACTTGCTCACAGAAGGAAGAATTCTATTAAACAGACCTTATCTACGATTTAAACTGACATCTATATGCCATCGTGCTCACACAGAGACTCAGCTACCAACTTGCATATTGAAAAACCTACAGTACGTGAGCTGCAGCATTCACTCTTTACATATTGTCAGATAAGCCTAAGAACATATACAAAAAAGGACTCTGACCAAAAATTGCGTTAGTGGAATGTTTAATAACCTACGTTATTGAACTTGTAGAACTGAACAATACTATATTCAGTTGTAGTTAGTAACCATATGAGTGATATTCGAATGCCACTCTTTGATAGATACATTGCATTCAGTCTGACCTAAACCTCCGAGGGTGGCAAACCCTCATGCCCTATAACCAGATATCCTCCTCCGTGTTTATTAACTTCGAAATCCTTCTAGTGATAGATTCCTATAAATTAATATGCAGTGTCATGCTTAATAGTATTTAGTTACCGATTTGCTTTAATCTAAATACCTCAGAGTTGACTTTAAATGAGTCATTACGTTTATTACTGCGCACTAAAAGACTTTCTTTATTGTTTCAGTGTAGGTCTTTAAAATTCACCTATCTCTCTCAAAATTGTAGATTAGCTTCTGCAGATAATGCATAATAGAAAATGCGGTATAACAGAGGATGGGATTAGCTGAGAAAAATTACACAAAAAATCAAGATATCTCTAGTATAGGAACGATAACACAATCCACTTTGTCCTCTTGCACAAGACAAACAATACGATGCTGGTAGTTTCGCCTGAGTTACCTGGCGACAGACCAGACTCTCTCTACACATTATTTGTATCTCTCTACTGAGTTTGTGAGGTTAATTCAAACTCGAAACATCTAACATATCGTATTCGAGCACGCCAATCCACAAGCTATTCCTTTTCTATTGACCGATCTAAATCTATCTCCAATCAATTCAACATTCTACAATAAAAACACTTTTACTCAAAGTGGACCTACTAGCACGATCTCATTCATTAGAGTGATCAACAGAGATCTAACAGAGAAAAGCTTTTAGAGAATGCTCAATGTAGAGCATATGTATATCATCAGGCCCTCAGGTTATAAAAATAGAGAGTGATTCCGGTGTGATGATAAGAAAAAAGTAGCTCGCTGTGTACTGACACGAAACGCAAATCTAGTTGCTAAAAACTGTATATACAGAATTGGCCCATTAGCCACAAGATTAAGATAAGAATTCATATACATTCTCGAATATTAATACAAAACACTCCCGTGCAACTGTACTCATCATCTTCTTTATTATCAATGTCTATGAATTAGCGATTCACGACATAGGCCATCCACATGGTAGTACAAGCCCCCAATAGTAGGGTTAACTACGCAGTAAGCAACATCGGGGTCCTGTAATCCCAAACCAAGAGACAACATCACCACACAATATGCAAACCCACTTTCTCACCAACCCACCTTCACAAAAAAAAGACAGAAACAAGATAATAAATAAGCATGTTCTCAACTCTCCGCTGCCTAAACTCTACATTCAAAATGAGGTTCATGCTCTTAAATCCCCGTCCTCAATTTCCCTCAAGTTTTGTTCGTCATATGTATTTTGCCGATATCGAAGTCTTTGAGTACAAATAAGAGCATTGAACTATTTTGCAATATAAGAGCTTCCTTAAAAGCCATCATAGAAAGCGCACACCAGTGTGGCAAGTAAACATGAAAGCAAGCTAATGCTGCAGCCTAATTGACTCATTCCAACCCACGAGAGTTGAAGTAAAGGAGACCAGTACTAATACCGCCAATTCCCTCCTTCACGCCCGGTTACTCTCTCTTGAAGAAATGAAAAACATATTGTTTAGGTACACTGTTATATTACTCAATCGGCCCAGCTACATCTCTCTAGTGCTGAATTGCTGCAAATATTGTCTCTCTCACAGGGCAATTCCTTCAGATCAGTGTTAAAAAAGATTAATCTTGTGACTCCATTCCATGCAACAAAAAAAAGGAAAGTATTGAAGTAGGAAGAGTTCTATGGTGTTTTTGAAAAAAGAGTTTACCACACAATCGGCCCTGTATAAGCCAGCCAATACGTAATTGGCCATTCTGGGAAAGATAGTACACGCAGTTTTGCCTCAACTGTTTCTCGCAACTCGTCTTATTCAAATCTTACTTAGCTTTTTACGACAAAATCACTTTATTATATCTCGACTAAGAAGCCATTTCACCTTTGGGTCATAAATGTACAGGAATGGCTCGCTATGAAATATGGCTAAGGTAAAAGGTCGGTTATTTTTTGTGTATTATGAAAGTTACAAAATTAAGACGATAGCCCATAAAGGTCCAATATCTGAGTTATTTGACTTACATTCTCCCAGTTTATACGGAGCACACATTTTAATTGTGTTTTTTTCTTTAATAGTATTCTTATTATATTCCCCTCCTGTTGGCTCGACTCAAGAGAAAAATTAAATAAAAGAATAAGTATGAGCGATCATCTTCTAACTAGGAGTCAAGTTTTGGCGTCGAAATGTCGTGTGCTAAATATATGAGCACGATTTTCAATACCGAAGGCGTAGTATTCTGCGTTATCTACATTCATACTCTACAATTACTTATGAATGACGAGAACCAGTCAACATCATCTGTACAAGTATAGATCTGTACTAAAATACACGCAGTGCATTTATGTTTCACTTGTGAGAGGCGAAGATACTGTATTTCTAATATTAGTGGGCTGGACATGAGTGAATCTCAATGCAATCATTTGTTTGGTATATATCTATAGAATGTAATGTACTCTACCGTCTAAAAAATCGTAATACATAGACAAAAAATCAATAAAAGCTTTATTTTTAATATTCTTAAAAATGCATTTTATTTTATATCTCTCTCACTTTTATCTATAATTATTCAAATTCGTAATCTACCGGACATGACCTATAATGTGTTCACCGCGCTCTTGACTGATGCTCTCACATTTCATCTGCTGTTCTGTCAAAAATTGCATCGCTCTGCCTATTGCTGGTACTGGAGAAGTAGTGTAT
>JACGWL010000001.1:502500-515000 GCA_034509725.1 Sesamum angolense | reverse complement strand
TGCTCTTGTCCCGGTCTTGATCTTTTATGAGATAATACGTCTACGCGTAGTCTAGAGCTCGTTGGTACGACGGTTTACCTCTAAAAGCAAAGAGATGGCGAAAGGGTGCTCTATCTAGAACCCTTAATTCCTCCTCTTATAGATGCTATAGGATGTTCTGTTATAGGAAGTAGGTCCTATAGCTCAAGCCGAAACCTTTTCCAACTCTAACTCCTCTATCGCTATCGGTCAAGTCGGGCTTTACCACAGGTCTCTACTTCTATAGGAAAACGCGTCTTGCCGGAATACTCCGACCCTTCAGATATAGATTCAGTTGTGCAACTGAACGATCCTAACCTAAATCTAGCTCTTAACGGGGCTACGTGACTTGAACAGCTATCCTTTCCTTCTGTCCTCGGCGGGGATAGGGAAGTCTAGAGAAAGAGGCAGACGCGGGTCCCTTCCTCTCATAGGAGCAAAGAACACTAGAATATTTCTCGATGCGGATACAAGAAGGAACAAGCGCGCGGGTCCTTTCCTTCAGTCTCGTGTCAAGTCAACTTTAGATATCTTCTCGGGTCGGGTGTGAAAGAGAGGGTTTTTCTCTGTAGCTAAGGGCTTAGGGAGGGAAACTTCTCTTTCAGAACATAGACATTAATCCAAAGATCCTTCTATGAAGGCAAAGCTCAGTTTATATTTATAGAGTCTCATCTCCCTACGCCCATTCATCAAGAGAAGGTGTGTGAGTACTTCTGTTGCGTAGAAAGGAGTAAAATATTGGTTGGTATTCGTCTCGGGGGTAGAGAAGCTTTGTACGAATTGGCTGAAATTCCCCCCTATTCTTCCGACCTATGAACAATGTTCTAATTCGAGAAAGCAATTCTTTGAGTTCAGTCAAATCTTTCTTCGATTATTGAATTTATTATGAGAGATGCAGTCCCAAGACTGGACCATAGCTAAACTACTAAACTAAACCAAAGATAAGGAGTATCAGAACTTTAATTCTTTGTTCCGAAAGGGGAAATCAGGGCTTATAGTATACTTCCGTCCGAGGAGAAAGACAAACCAAGAATCCTCCCTTTAGTTCATCATCTGTTAGAGTCTTTGTACGGATGGAAGGGAGTAAATCCTAAAGTCAAAGATAAAGACCTTAGACATCTTATGCCTTTCTTTCCTTTCGCCTATTTCAGCTCTTGAAAGCAGCTATATAGGAACTGTTCCCCAATCCTACTTCGCATTAGTACTACACAACTAAGGTTCTATTCTATGTCTATGTCGCGTATCAGCTGTAACAATAGCTGGAGCTAGAGCAGATATCCCAACCCTGGAAAAATTCGAAATCTCCGAATCGTCTCATCCCTTACCAGGAAGCCCCGCAGGGATTGCCTGAAGCTGAAAACCTTACGTTGACTGACACTTTCTTTCTATACGCAAGTCATTCCATTCGGAGAGGAGAAGAGGAAGAATCAAGGCATTCAGTCTTTCCAAGCTGAGTGCTAAGGGCATAGAAAGGTTTGTACGGATAGATTCCATAAACAGAAATTTTTCAATGGATGGGAAAAAGAAGGTCTCTGCCAGGGTTAAGTGCCACATTAAAGGAAGGCTCAAAGCCAGGCTCGATGTAATTGAGTTCACTACGTATCACTATGAATATTCATACGCACCTGCAGCGGAGCAGTTAAGTGAGTGTCTGGCAAAGAGCTTTCTTCGCGTATAACAAGAGGTGAAGCAGCTAGGAAGTTAACGAGTGAACTTTTCCGAACAAGGGAGACTGGAATGCTTACAACCCTTATAGATAAGGGAGCAGCTAGACTTTAAAGTAATAGATCCCCCCTAAGGCAGCCCTAAGCAGGCTAAGGAAAGGAAGAAACTCTATAAGAGACCCGTGTGTCGAAGACCGGACGTGCTAAAGATTAATAACTGATCCCCTCACACTCTGCGGGTCAAGTCCTTTCGTTTAGAACGAGATCTATCGGGCTTCAGTAGCGACACCTGAAATTAAAGAACTCCACTTTTTTCCCAGATTCAAGGCAAAGGAAAAAGAAAGGTAGTCAGCCTCTTTCCTGTATCTTGTGCAAGGATAGCTGTCCAAAGGTCGAAAGCCAGTAGGAAACCCAGTCAGCTAGCTAAAGTTAGAAAGTTCATAAGTAGCTGCTCTCCTAGCTGCACATTAATCGTATATAATAAAATAGTATGCCACACTGTCCTTTCCTGTTGATGGTGAGTGAAAAAGAGGAATCCGGACTTGCCCCTTGGGCTGGGCTCAACTCAACATTAATCCGGTCTGACACAAAAGCATCTAGCACTTCTGAAAAAGAAAATAATAATGGGATTCCTCCAACTTCAAGTTAAATTGAAGCTAATTGATTAGAGAAAAGGACCATTAAAGACTTGTTAAAGGAGTGTCACGACACTGGCTGGGCAGGACATCCCGGTCAGCACCGAACAATGGCGTTGCTTGGCGCTCGATTTTATTGGCCTCAGATGAAAGCGGAAAAAGCGACTTGAACACATCCTTCAGCGGGAAGCCCGATTCCATGCTTTCACGCCCTAAGAAGGAGTCCCGCAAAGAGAAGAGGTTGCTTCGCTTCCTAAGAATCATTCCTATTCCGAAAGATCACTCCTAAAAGCAGCCTTTCTGGTTTTTAGCGATATCCCTGTGACTGGTCTTACTAAGAGCAGCTACTGGGTTTGCTTACTACAGACCCTTCATTACCACTTTATCGATAAAGGGATTTACTGCTCTACAACGGTATCGCTCCTACTACTCTTACCTCTTATTACAGAGGATAAACCGAGAAGACTACCCACAAACAGCAGGAATGAATGTTACCCGAATAAGAGAAATTCAGCTACAAACGAATGAATAGACGGGTTTCGCTGGAACTCGTATCCCAACAAAAGGCCAATGAAAGGTAGGGCGAATGATGCAGTAGGAACAGATTACAGCTTTGCTGCTTGATACTGAAGGAACTTAGTGTACTCATCCTCACACACAGATACAGTTTTATGCTCAGTAGTGGTAGAAGGATTAGGAGGGGGAACATAGTCAGAAGTAGCTACATTCGCATATCGTGGAGGTCTACCAACAAGATCTCAACAAGAATCACTAGGCTTAACGCACTCTTCACCGAATCACCATAGTGAGAACACTTCCGCGATCCTCGTCCACTTCTCCACTGCCATAAAAAGAGCCTGAATCTCCTAAAGATGTTCAAACATCCGCTATTAGTGATACAGCTTCTACTCTGATAACCAGCATGTGATCAGTAAACCGGTAAGAGTAGAATCCGACGGCTCTATCAAGGCTATTCCGATAGATTTTGTTCGATTGACCTTTGGTGGACCAGGACGATGTCGACAAAGGCCAAACTGACTCGGTGCGAGGTCAGTAAAGCAAGGCTCATTTATCCATTTTCCAAGGCTGATGTCACTGATAGCTCTGGTTCATTCTGATTGGCTACCAGAAGGATAAGAACTATGCTTTGACAGGAAGGCACCTCTGCCTTTCTTCTCCTATTCGAAGACCTTGGCTGAAAGAGAAATCGAGGATCAAGAAAGATATAAATCAGAGGTCTCAACTCCACTACAAGAAGATTGGTTGCTCTCTACTTCCTCATTCTCATCCTCGGATTCTTCCTATACCATTACTTTCGGTTGAGGTTGAACTAAGTTTTCCCCTCTATCTAGTGAAAATGTATCGAACTTCAAGGAAGATTGATCACAGCTGAGTCTGAGCCCAGCACTTCTTCAATTTACTAAGATATCCAGTCTCAAATTCCAAGGTGTGGACCAGGAAATGCTCCCTGAATCAAAAAAGAAGTTTGGGACCAATGCAGTGAATGGTGGTGGGTCTGGTTGTTCCGGGGACAGCTTTCTGGTACGGCTATTGGCCTTATAGCTAAGTCACAGTCTTATCCCTTATTCGATTTCTTCAAAACCAGGCCTGAAGGAAGGAATGAATCAAAAGATAACCGATAATAGGTAGCACTTGGTCCCTAAAGAAAGAAGGAAAGACAGAACCTTACTAGAAGGAAGAAGCAAGAAGGAAAGTCGTCCTAAGACAATTCGCTCTTCAAGGCTTACTGAGAGGTTCGCTTCCAGTTGCTGTATCCGATGCTGCTGACAGAGCAGAAAGTAGAACGTTGGGTGATGATGGGACTAAGACTGCTTTATCATCTCCTAGAAGGCAAGAAGGCTAGAGGGCTAGTCCTTATAAGACACACCTTCCCCATAGAAAGCTATTCCATCGCGCTCTCCTATCTTCTCTATCCATTCATCATCTCCTGGGATGGATAAGGCTTAAAGGAATACTGCTAGAAGGAAGACGGCAGAAGGCTCTTCACTCTCCCCAGACGTAAGTGGAACCGATCTACAGCATACTAGTTTTCATATCCAGTTATTTTTCCAATAAACGCCTTTTTTTCCTTGTGCGGTACTTTTTCTCACTATTACTTTAAAACTAATGATGGGGGCTGCTAAGCTAGGAGATTTTTGCTTTGACGACTAGAGGTGTGTAAGTAAGACGAGATCCTACGGTTCAGTTCACTTTTTTTCTATTTTCTTTCTGGTTACTAGTAGAGCATTAATAGAGAAATGATTCCAATGCGGTGATTAAAGGAACAATGATTTCTTTTTTCGAATGCTTTTTATTTTTTTCTTTGAAGAGATGATGGAGTCGAGGGATATTGGATAGACTTTGTCTTTCTTTCGAGTGACCTTATCCCACTCTCACCTCTTCGTGACGGATTGGATTCTTCTATAATTGGGTCCTAGTTCTGCGTTCTCCAGAAAGAGATGCCGGTTCCTACTAACCAAGTAAGGAGGTTGACGTTGTTGGTTCAACGTAAGGGGCTTCACACTGTGTAGTTACTGGTATTACCGATTTGACAGGTACTCCTTTTTTCTTATAGTAGGTAGAGTAGCCTACCCTATACTAACTTGCTCCTTACTCCACTCGTTCTTGCTAAATTCATTTTTAGGTGATAAGCCGTGCCCCCACCTACCACGCAAGGAAAGAAAGGCTTTTAACTAGCCTAGCCGCCCCGATGAACACACTTCGTACCTTTATCTTCTTTTTTTGCTTCTACTCCCCATCCCCTCCCCACAGCGAACCGAAGCACCTAACCGTCCGCCGTCTTGTAACTTCACTTCCTCTTTCGGGGATACGATAGAGGCCAGATTAGGAGAACGTAGCCTGACTCTATACTTTTGGGTTTAAGCCTAAACGGTACTCCCTTCCTTCAACGGTAACTGCAGCTAAGACTGCTTATTCCTTGTTCACATTAAACTTCCTTACCATGAGCAGACTTTTTCCATAGATTGCTAGTAGTTTAGTTCCATTCGTTCGCTTTAGAAAGGGTGGTTACCCCTGGTCTTTCTCACCTTGGGCTTGAGCCAGTAGAAATGAAACTATCCTTACTCGGATTCCTATCTTCTCTTCTTCTTACTTTCTTTTTCCATCGGACTTATTAATAACCTTCGCTCCTCGCTAACGTTTTCCCTACAGTCTTCAATTTCGATCCTATGACAGTCCTAGTTGGAACTCGTACCCCCCTCGTTATTTGTTCTCTCCCGCCAGACTCGAATGATGTCTCGGGATAATTTCTTTTTCAAGCACCTCCTGCAGGACTGGATCCTCACTTCATTCTGGACGATATTCAAAAGAAAAGCAATCTCAAGGGTTGACCATGCAGGGAAAGATAGATTGACTAATGAGCGAGGTACCTTAGCTTATATGTGGCCAGGTTGACACCTTCCTTTAAGAAGTCCCAATAGAAAAAAGAATGAAATGCCGGGATCTTATCAAGAAGCAAGAAATGGACTACACTACCTTAGTAGAAGTAGATCTCAACTAGTGACATTTACTAGTTGAATGCTCTAATCTCTTCAATCTTCAAGAGAACAAAGAGACATAAGAAATAAATATCGGAAAATCGGAAAGGCGTGAAAAGAATTATCGAAAGAGAGATTTGGAATAATTCCCTAAAGAACTGCACTCTTAGCCGCTTGTGCCTAACCCTAGACTCACTTCGCTTGCCTCCTTATCTAATCCATGTATTTGTATTTCTTTGAAAACCAGAGCTTCCTCGCTTGAATAAGCATGCGCCGCTCATGTTGAGGCTTGCCCCTTCGCTTGGTAATCCGAGTATGGTAGCCAGAAGAAAGTGCTCAGGATTGTCCCATTTTTTTAGTCTAATCCACCGATTCTCGGGCTCAGTCTTTCTATCCCCGCCTGAGAAGAGAGAGAGGGATGATAGGGACTCTGAAGACGATGCTTCAACGGGATCCTTTAGGTGGTTTTCTTAACCGGACTGACCTTCACTTTCAGCGGATCATGGCAGGGGGCTCTATCTTCGAATCCAGCCAGCTACGTGGTCTATTTACTAGGAAAAGCGAGAGTCTCCGTCGTCTGCGAATCTATTGCTTTCATCGAAATAAGGAAGGGCTTCCCTTAGGATGCGAAGTGGAACCTCTTTGCAGACCTCTTCCCATTCATCTTTCCTTTGGGATGAGACAATTATGCTCTATTGAATAGTAGTAGGGTCTTAAATACCTTCCTTCGCTTCAAGCCGGTGAAAGAAAAAGCCCAGAGAGAAGCGGGTGGCATGGAAATAAAGAGAAAAGACCCTATAATAGGCGGTCCTCTCTACATACAGTCATAAAGTACGGACGGGAAAGGGGAATAAGTAAAATATCTTCCTTATTCCCTGGTTAGCTTTTAGCAGTAGTGAAAGGAAATTGTTAGCTGACAGGGAGGATATGAAATAGATAGTTTAGAGGTAGTTTAAAGCAGCATAAAGTAGAAAGCCGCCCTATTTAGGTTGTTGGAATTGAAGGAGGAAGGAAGGGCAAATCCATTACGTCAGTCAAAAAAAGAAGCTTTATGACTGATGAACACCAACCGGTCTACCAGGAGCAAAGAGCTCACCTAACCTAGAGAATTCACTCCCTGGATGTAAGTCCAGTCAGTCAGTAGCGGTAGAATAGTCCGATTTCCTAGCTTCGGAAGCCCTCTCGGAAAGCCCCCTTCCAATGACCCTAAGCGCTAAAATCAGCCCTTGTAATGTCACTGAACGAAAGTCTTAGAGCAGTAATAAGGAACACAACAACAAAATCGGCTAGGCTAAGTTTGAAAGTTGCGACTTTCGATACGCTTTCCCTTTTTTGTAAAAGAGAAAAGAATCCCTGTAGATAGAGATCCGCTTCCCTTAGATGGCCCGGCGTACAGCCCTACATTTCTCAACTCACAACAAGACCTCTGAGAAAAAAAATTTAAATCGAGGCGTCGAAGCGAGCTTAGCAACCCTAAGCGAAGTCTTCCCCTGTTATCATATATCGAATTCAGCTGGATGATTGATTACTTAACCAGCCTGATAGATCGAATGCTTTCATCTTTTCGAGGGTCGACTTTCATATACGCGAGAAGGTGCCAGAAGCACCCGTGCGGGACCGGATAAGCCGATGGCGCGGAAGGCTAGCGAGCAAAAGTAAAAAAGATGTCTCCTGAGGCCGACTCGTAGCACCACTGATGCTGCGTTAGCGGGGGGCTCCGCGAAAGCCCGAAAAAGACAGTCCGGTAGGAGACGATCTCCGATGCTATTTACCGTGAAATCGGGCTTCCTTCCTTTCCAGATCTGACCCTGCCCTTCCAAAAGAGCAATCCGCAGTCACATCTGTTGGATCAACCTCCGACTTGAAAGAATGTTCAGGCGTGCCTGCCTCTTTGTCGCACTACTCTATGGTCTGTCTCTATTGACATAGATAGGTGTAGTGTCCTGAGCGCGTGACATCTGCTCGAAGTGGTCTTTTTGCGATATAAGTTCTTTGTCTCTTTACTCCGGGTTTACCGAAGAGTGTAAAATCGCAGCGCCCTAGCCTAAGAACTACTTTTAGTGCCCCGAAACAACAATCAGCCCCCTTTAGGGCGAAATCCTGTTCCCTTAGGTTATTCGATTGGAGTTTCTCGATCTGAATGATGCTTAAAAGCGTTTTGTCTTAGTTTCGAAGTTTGACTTTCTTTTCGTTGTTGGGTATGAGCACCTGGTCTTAATTGTGAACGATTAATCCGAGCAATATATGTCCCCTAGCTCTGGGGAGACCACGAGGGAAAGAAATTGATAGCATCTCCTTGGCCTTTTCTGAAGAAACTTTAATAGGTCGTTTATCTTTCGTATCTTTGTAGATAGGTCCTCCTTCTACGGATCCTCATATTATCCTACTAACTGTCCAAGTCTGCTTATGGGTGGCTTTACGAAAGATAGTGGGGCTGACCCATTTCTGCATGGTCGACCCAATCATGATCTATTTGGATGGGACCTTTTCTCAAAAAACTCCGGATCCCGATAAGAGTTGAAAATGGTGCAACATCGAATCCTGTTACTTCGAATGGAATCTTAGCCCGCCTCACTTGCTTTCTTTACTGCATAAGGGTATAAGCGAAGTCAAGGGATTTTCTTCTAACTAGTGGCTGAGAGTAAGCAAGCTACCTTCATTCAACAGCTTTGTGGTTGAGTCAATAACATGCTCTGGTCGGGAATCTTTGCTCTTCTCTTTTGGCATTTTCGCTGCCTGCGTTCTTCTTCGTGTTCGCCCGTATCACAAAGCGGGTCGACGCCAGCTATAATGGTTGAAAATAGGGGGGCCAACCAAGACCCCCTAATAAAGCTTTGTTTGATAAAGCAAACGATTCGTTCCGACAACTTCGGACCAGATTAACCCCTTTAAATTAGCTGATCTTACAAAATAAATCGGGCGGGCTGGTGCTGGTTGGGAAGGGGTTTTTGGCGGATCTTTTTTGTCGCTGAGAGATAGATTCTACTATTTAGTCAGGACAAATGAGTGGTTGTGCAGCATGCTCCGGAGGAGATTGACCCTTCCCCGAGTCAGTCTAGTCAGAAACGGGGGGCCCACTGTCTAGACTGCATTTCGGGAGTTTGAACACCATCCCATTTCAACCAAAAATACAACCCTGTCAAAGGTATCTAACCTTCCTTCCTTATGAGTGGAAATCCAATCCCGTTTTGTTTTTTTTTGCATAAAAACCGGTTAAGGTAATATATATTTTATATTTATATATAAAAAGGTGGCTGCGAGATGTGAAGAAAAGCGTTGCAAGCACGCATGCATCATTCTTTTCCTTTGTTCGAAGAATTTATCCGTAGTAGCTGGGTGTATTTCACTAGGCAATAAGGGGGCCATAAGGCGCTGAGCCGCTACGCGGCGAAGTAGGTGTTATAAAGTAAGCGAACCAGCGTGGCCGAAGGTTAATAAAAGGGGGATCTATTCGGTTCTTGAAAAAATCCCAAGAAATGAAATAGAGCTAGCACTTGAAACTAGTACTTCGCTGTGGTCGAAGATGATCAAGAGAACCAAACCCAACATGTGCACTGGGAGGGGGACTTTGACCCAGAAGTATCCCAACCCTGAACTCTTTGTTGGGTGAAATCGGCTCACCTCCGAAGTTGTTCTAAATGGATAAATAAATGGAACTAAAAAAACATCATTCGTCCTTCATCTTCTTCGCCGCGTAGCGGCTCAGCTCGTTAGACCCTACAATCACCCAAGGATCGTCGGCAATCGGCATTTCGCTGCTTACACATCGGTCATTGAGAGGATTTTCCGATATGGTGGATGATTGAGGTGAAGCAAGTCGAATTGCATGGAGGAGAAGATTTCCGTTGCAACAGGGATAGTGAGGAATCTCAACTATCATCTATAGCAACTCCTGCGGAAGGCTTCTGCTCAGTAATGACCCCAACCAAATCTTAAGTTTCTAGACGATTATCCAGGCTATAAAGTCAGCGACTTCGTCCTGTGAGCCTGCTATACGAAGGTTACCCTGAACCTACATTCGTCCTATTCGTACTCTTCGTTGCTACGCATCTTCTCCTTACGTCTCAGCTCCTAACGTACAGTTCGCCTAGTCCTTCGGACCCTTCGCTTCGTTCGCATCTTCGCCTTACGGCGCAAAGCTTTACAGCGTTTTTTTTGCTTGTTCGCCGCATGAATAATGAGAAATTGCCGTTGAGATGGGTAGCGTTGTCATCATGTTGTGGTGGAACTTGACGAGACTGGTCTTTCAGACCCTTGGCTTTTCTCCTTTGAGCGAGTTCAGGGCTTCGCTATGGCGAACTCTCAGGTAAGACGATAATTTCTACTCCTCCAGAATCGCTTAAATCCCTGCTCACAATTGATTGTATAGGACAGGTTATGCCACCTTTCATCTCTTTTGAGAAAATGTAATTCCCTGGACAGAGAGATAGTTCGAATACAAGACATCTTGTGGAAGCTGTAAATCCATCCCGAGATCAAACTATTGTAAATTTACCATTATCTGATTAATTCGTCTTCGCAGCTACGCTGTCTTCCTTTTTATTCCTTACTCAGTGGTGATTGTTGTTCCTTTTAGGATCTTTATGACAAGATGTGTGATCATATCTGATGATTAGGACTCTAAGGCCCTTAAGCTATCCTAAAGCTGTTCGATGCTATGGGCTCCAAGGCAGAGGACAGGATTCACGGTGAGCCGATAGGCGAAGAAGAGAAGCGGGGAAGAGCTAAAGCTACGAGCTGAGAAGTTCTCTTTCTTAGAAGTTTCGGCAACAACGCTGGTAGAAAGACTCACCATACCGTTGCGCTCGCCAAAGAGCGTGAGCGTAGCTGTGTCAGGCAACATCCACGTATGTGTGATCATATGGTTTCCCTTTCTTTTGATATCTTCGATCACGTTTTGATCAAGTGCTTTTGCCCTGTGTTAGCTCTGGCATCTTGACTTAAAAAGAAGTAGCAATACAGCAAAGAATATAAGACTACAATACTCGGGCGAAACCCAAGCTCCAATCAGCTCAGCGGTAGCTACACAAAAGAAGATAACGGGACGTGGTACAGAGGAGACCTTGTGAGACTTTCCCTTACCTGGGAGGTGTCAGCATAGATTGATTGCCTGGAGAGCCTATAGTCTCTAGCCCTGTACAAGTATAGAGTATTTCCGGCTTTCTGTACTTAATTTCTGTATTACCAGTAGCCTTCCCCACCCTACGGAGCGCAGTTCTGGATATTGCCATTGTAGGAGTAGGCATAGGTCAATCATAGAATGTGCTTCCTTGGACTTTCTCTTTCGAAAGGGGTTCAACGGACTGTACCATTATCAAGAAGTAGCATGAGAAGGAGTCTCTCACAAGCCAGTCTATTCTATTAGTTCCCCGTGAGAAAACCGTCGAAAGAAGTGCTTTTTGTGTGTCTGGAAGGGAAAAAGCAGAAGTATTAGCAGTTACTTTAGATCTTGGTCCAGGCCATCCCCCATTTCCTTTCTTGGGGGAATATCAGCCTATTAGTCCCTAGGCAGAACAGGAATGAGAGCAACAGGAAGCGTGGCAGTCTCGCTTGTTCTCGAATCAGCGCACTAGGGTCCGAAGGAGAAGATGATTTCCGACAAGTGAACATTCATAGAAAGAATACGCTCTGCTTCCTCTTAGCGTTACGACTCTGAACAAATGATGAAGATTGGGGGCACATCATGAATGACGAATTCTGGGGTTCTTCAAGACAAGAATCTCTTTTACCGGATACTTAAATATGCGATTAGGTGCTGCAACTATCGAGTATTATCGAGTAATGGATAAAGTAAAGGCCAGGGGCGAGTTAAAGAGCCTATGCTCAAGCAACCCTTGTCTTGTAAGTCAGTCTCTTCCCGTGTAAAAAGAAAAAAAGCAAGCCATAAAGTCAAACCAGGAAAGAATAAAGAATGAAGTTCCAGATCGTTATTAACTGGCTTGGAGTGAGTAACTGTGATTTCTTCCCCTACCTTAAGAAGGGGTACATCCTCAGAGAAAGCAAAAAACGGAACTCTTAAATATCCATCTAGATTTGCTGCTTTACCAGTTCGGTAACAGGTAATTTAGTGTAAGGAATTCTTTAATAAAACACAGGTAAACCAAAGATACACAGCTTTAGTAGCTAATTTAGTATCTGTGACGGGGACAGTCCGCTCAGAAGCAGAGGGATATCCGGCCTTCGATGGTTAAGTGAAGGGTAAGCCTCTAAAGCCAATGGGATGGGAGTTATCCTCCTTTTGCTAAAACTCGAGCAGTTTCTTGAAAACTCGCTTCAGATATGAAACTTTGAGTATTGAGAGATGCTCTTGTTATTCCCAATAAGAGGGCTCGGTAACAAACCGCTTCTTCCAGCGCGCGCCCCATTCGTTCTGCTCGCAACAATCCAATTAGTTCTCCGGGTGAAAAAACATTAGACATTCCATCTTCTGAAACCAAGACCTTTGATGTTATTTGACGTACAATAATTTCTATATGCCTATTATGAATCTGCACCCCCTGGGATCGATAAACCTTTTGGATCTTATTAACCAAAGAGATACGACTTTGCACTATAGTTAGCTCAGCACCAATCAAGAATGCCCACGGCATTCCAAGAATTCTTGTTATACGTTCGTTCCAACCCTTTTTCTAGATTCATCGATATTGAATCAATCGAACGCACTTCTAACACCTGTTCCACTTTTG
>JACGWL010000001.1:482500-497500 GCA_034509725.1 Sesamum angolense | reverse complement strand
TTTACTCTCTGGCCGCAGTTATTTAGGTGGTATTCCGAGATTGAAGAGATCGAATTCCTCCCGGGAACACACGAAAGAAAGATATGAACTGGGTAAATAGAAATGGAAAAGAGATGTTTCCAATTCATCAAAATGTGAAGCTTTTTCTACATCCATATGATCTGCTAAAGTGGATCGGTATTGACCATATAATAAAAGAAGATCTTGGTCCATGGAGTCCCAAGAAGGTAAGAACTCCAACCTGTCTGATGCTTCTTCGGCCAAATACAATATACAAGTGGGACCTGCACTATGAGCAAGCTGTGCGAAAAACCGCTTCTTTTTTCCGGTTCCGAAACAACTTGGGCGAAATAGGGTTCTACCGGGAAACCATGGATTTTTTAGTTTTCGCCATTGGTTACTGGTTGAGCCACTGGAATGGAATGAGATAAGAATCTCTGTAGATCTTTCTTCTCCACTTACTCGTAACAGGCTTTTCTTCTTTAGAATACTTCTTCCGAATGGCATAATTGTCCGATTTCTTCCTCGATCTTCAAAGAAAACTGACTCCTCCTACTCCTCCTTCTCTTTTAGTTTAGGATAGGATCGTCGTTGGTCCTTCTTTCACTAATGATCTCACCATTTTCTAGTAGTTGTAGTTCGCGCGAGGGACTATCCTTTCTATTGCTTGCCCTTGCTTTTCACTCTCAAAGGGTCTCTCTCTTCTATAAAGCGAAGCAAAGCGCATGGCGCTGAAGTGAAGAAAGCTCAATAAACACACAGGAACACGATGCAGGGCATAGCATAAATGAAAGCGCTGATCATTTTTTAAAACATATATGCTTGACCTTTCTCGATGCTTTTTTTTTTGGGTGACTCACCAACCGACCCAGCAGTGATCGATGACAGAATGGTACAAAGAAAGAAAAGTCATTGGATTTGGTAGTTCTCCATTGACTTCTCTCTTTACCCCTTTGCATATGTTCCTAAATGGGTGTGCACCTCCAGATGGGCGGGGGCCGGCCTCCCACTCTCTTATGCAGCATTTATTAGCTTAGCTGGGTTGGGTGGATCGTGCAATAAGCCTCTCTCGACCCTCCGTTTCTAATACATCTTTATGAAAGCCTCTCGCCTTTCGAGATCCGGTCCATCATCAACTCAGTCAGATCTTCTTGTTTGCCTGCTTTGATTAGGCTTCCTAACGGATTTTATCGTCATTTCGTGCCTGCAGCCCTGCTGGATTCGACCCTTTATCAGCTGGTTGAGTAGCGTAATAAGGGGCACAACTAGAAGAGTTGGCCCTATATTTTCTTTCTATTTTTTTTCTCAATTCGATTGCAGTCTCCGAAGTCCATCTTGATCGATGGTCCCCATTAGCATTAGTGCTATAATTAGCAGCCGCTTTTTTTGGAAGGCGAGGTACTCATGTGTGATCGCGGATTCCACGGTAGCAGTAGTTCTAGCTCTACATTAGGAGCACGGGAGCTCACTCCCTCAATGAGTCTATCCTGCTTCAGGCCATCTTGTTCAGTCTCCTGGAACTAAACTCTTAGATGCAGCCGCCTCCATCCATCGGCAATCCGCTCCCGTACGGGCGTTGACATGCTTAGCGAAGGTCTCTTTACGACGAAATTTAGATCAGGTTGCACGAAAGGAAGGGACCTATATAGAAGTCGTTTTTGATGAGGAGAAGGGAAAACCCCTCCGGCAAGATCAATAAGAAGCTTCGGCTTAGGGCGACCAACCAAGCTCGATTCGCTCCAAATTCCCACAGTACCTTCCTTGGGAAAAGTGACCCGTATCTTCAGGTCGCTCCAGGCTCTACCGGAACCGAGCGTACCTTGGGGCACGCGCTACAAAAGGCTTAGGAAGCGGACCTGTCTGATGAGGGGACTTTCGTAAACTATCTAACTTTGAAGCTATTACACCGAAAAGGGTGAAACCACAGAAGCAGGTAACCCTGACTTCAAGACAGATGGTGAAGAGCACCGGTCAAGCTCACACACAAGAGGGAAGGAACGAAAGATTGATTGATCTGCTGCTCGATCGGAGATATAAGGGAAGCGCTGGTAACCGAACTCTTTCGCGAAAGGGATGGAGCCGCCGAGTCTCTGTCTCTTATGAGAGCAGTGGCTAATAGAACTGATGCGCCTCAGAAAGCAGCGTCCTTCTCAATCAATGCCCGGGCATCCCATACATAACCACCGAACAACCATTCTCCGTACTGAGTTCTCTCAGGTGCCAACTCTTTTTTTTCCGTAATAATCTAAAAAAAAGGTTCATGACCATCGATCGGTCGGAAGGTGTTGAGTGATAGATATTATTTATGTTCAAAGTCAGGCGCTTCCTTGTATCCCGCTTGGCAGTACATAAGGGGAAAGACGAGAATAGACCTCAAGGTCGGAACCGGCTCTTTTGGTTTTCTTTCTTTGGCTATGGTTGCCTTGACCAGAGGGTTCCAACCCGTTTAGAATGAACCGTAGCCAAAGATCCATTTACCCAGACGGTGTGCGAAATGAGGAAATTTTCCGTAGTAGGCCGAGTTTTACTCTATCGCCCGACACACAGCCCTCTATGTAGCTCTACCACAAGACCTTTCGGTGCCATCACAAGAACGAAGGAGACCCGCAAAGAGCGTTTGCACAAGGAGTGGAGCGATCCCTGAAATCATAGGTTCGATGAACAACTAAACCGAATGATCGAGAGACAATAACATAAGGGCACCTCTATAGACGCGAAAACCGAGTTAGAGACCCCGATGGACGCGTGATGAATGTGAGAAGCATCGGCCCCGGAGAAGGCTGGATCGTAGGAAGCGAGTTATACGTCTATGAATCCTTCCTGTGAGCTCAACGAGTACCCACGATTCCCAGTAGGAGTCGGCATATCGTGCGTAATGGATCCTGATCTTGTATGGGTCATCGGGGCGAAGGGTTCCAAACCTCGGAATTGCGAACATCGTTGATGGCGCGTTCACTGCATCGCACTGGCGCATACACAATGTTAATCATTATCGCCAAGTCCTAAACGCTCTTTTTAGTGGGACGCTATGCTAAAACGAGAGTGTCACGTACGGCGCCCGGTGGTGAAAAAGGAACCGCTCCTTTCGGAATCGCACTTGGTTAGATCGCCTGACTTGGGCGCTCTATAGGGAGGAGGGAGCCTTTCATTGCTTATTAGAAAACTGGTGTATAACCATCCATGATGAAGGAAGTTAGATCCAAATCAGAAGATGACCGTCACGTGAGAAGATCTGCTCGCAAGACCGTAAAGTGGCATGGATCGCTGAGAGAATGAGATCGTCAGAGGATCACAGACAGATGATCTTGTGATCAAGGAAGAGGGGGGGCCTCTAGCCTCCAACCCACTTTCTCATGCCAAACTAGGCGTAGCCATCCACGACTGATAAGGGAAATTGCTAATGAATGCCCAGATAATGAACGGTAGTAAATACGATGGATATCATTCTACTATACCATAGACGTAAGATGATGTAATGTCATGCCGCTACAAGGCTGCTAGATATATTCTTTTTAGGTGTGTATAGAATGCAAGGAGAGCCCGAACCGGTGGCCCCATGCCAGGAAGACTGAATTTGACCTAGGTAGGCACTCAAGAAGGCATCTATCCTCCAATCATTCCAGCCGATAATTTTGAAAGGTTTTTCCAAGGCACTGGACCTCAAACGACTAGAATAGCAGAGGTACTTTAAAAGTCTAAGTGTATAGATGAACTAGAAGGGGAAGGCCAAGTCTTACCAAGTTCTAAATAGGCAGAAGGAGCAGAGTCGTAGTACATGGGGAAATCGTCCTAGAGAATTGAATTGTTTTCCATGATAGGTATAGAGGATGTAGTTCGACTAAAGTCAAAGATCACAGAGGTACGAAGCCTAATGACAGAACAACCAAGCGCCTAATGGCACAGTAGAAGATTTTTTAAACAAGGAAGGTGGATAGGCTAGATTTGAAGAAGGAAAAGGTGTAGCATCCAAAGGGAAAGAAAGAGCTTAGGTTGTATAGGGAAAGGTCCAATGGAGGAGTCCCAGAAGAAGGTTAATTAGACGGAGGATACGGGCCGCAATCGAGGCGGATCTCTTTTCCCATATTCTAAAGCTGGAGGAACGGCTTATCGAGGGTGGTCGTAGATCAGGAAGAGGTGAGGTTGTGGCTTAGCCCGGAAGCAAGTCAAGAAAAGATCGTTAAGTAAAAGCGGTTGCTATTTAATCAGCTTCTGGAACAGGGAAAGCCCTTTCCTTTTCTTTTGATTTGGATGCCGGAGCTTCTTCTCGGGATCAAGGATCAAGAGGTAAAAAAAAAGTCAATAAGTGAAAGACTGACTCTCTTTTACCCGTTTGAGTATAAGTATACTACTATTGAAAGACGGCATTTTCGGTCAACTCGGGGACACCCAATTCCTCTACAACATCGAATTCCGCGGCAGGGGCGATATCAGATACTGAGTAGGTGGCAGGAGTGGTATCAGCAATCCAGTTAAGCAGCATTATACTCTAAGAGAAAAAAAGAAGCGATAGAAAACTTTGCGCCACCAGAACCAGATGATTGGAGAAGAAGATCCGGAGACAGATCTTGATTACTTGCCGGTGGGCGCTCTCTTGGGTCTCCTGTGCTACCTCGACCAAAAAGGGCTACACCCGGACAGAATTTGTTGAAAATGATTCCACCGTCTCAGTTTTAGAAGACAATTCAAGACTAACATAAGACGATGAAAGGAAACTAAGAGAAGACTCCTCCGCGGCATCGGTGGTTACCACTGAATGGGATGTTGTCGCTTACTAGGATGTTTTCTCTTAATCGTCTATAGAGTTTCGAGCTAGTGATCACTAATTTCTTTGGCAGAAGCTTCGATCTAGAATGCAGTATCTGGGATTTTCAAAGGATACCGCTCTAGGGGAGTAATCTAAAGTCCTTCCCTCCATTGCTTACGGAGACGGCAAATCCAGAGAAAGTTCTAGGCCCTCTAGTGGGTTGGCATCAATGTTAGCAGATCGACTCCAAAGAATGCCGGGGAGTTGGAGAAGATTGAGTTCGTGCGATAAGAATCAGAGTCAGGGCGGGGGAGAGCCCCAAAGTCAGTGGAGTTAATGGGACGACTCCGCCTTCAATAAAGAGGAAGCAAGTAGGGCACAGGCTTTGAGGTTGGAGCCTTGCCCGTGAAGGTATCCCAATAGTTGTGCTAATCCAGACTAGACTGTCTTCCAGAAGCAAAAAGGAATCCTATCGCTATAAGAGGAAGTGAGGCTGACACTGATATTGAATTCATTTCTGTAAAAGTCTTCCAGACCCTGTTATAGTCTCCAAGTCCGTTCCTAGAACTTTGGGGGAATGAAGCCCTTTCAACTGTAGCTTCTACTTTTCTTTTCATGAATGATTTGAGTTGAGTCTCTTTGAAGAGGGTATTTTGATCGTTGTGCAGAACAACTTAATGTTGTGCTTTCTAAGACCCTTTTGTTGGGCTTTCGTTTACCTAATTTAAGAGTACTTGCTAGATTTGGTTTGCGTTCAGTGAACCGATCCAGCCTTTGCTTTGTTGGAGCCGTTGGGTTGTGATTGAGCTTAGCTTGGCGGATCTCGCACTGTACAAGTGCTTTTTACGAAAGATAGATTGTTGGTATGGCTGCTGCTACCAAAAGCACACTAACTTAGTCACAAGTAGAAAGCTATGAGCCCTACTGCCGCTCAGAACGTCTTTGCCGGTTGCCGAAGGTTAAAGCCCGACAGAATGCCCCGGTTGCACTCCATTGGCTGATTTAGCAGCAGTAGCATCAGTGGTTTGGCTTTTCGGACTTCATCATTTTTTCCCTAGGGTTGAACCTGAAATCAACGGATAGAACCGATTCAAGAGAAAATCCAAGTCCGGCTGAAAGAATAAGGACTTGAGGCGGGATAGGAGGAAGAAATTTTGACGGGAGAAGCAGGCTCAATCAAAAGCCATTGCCGCCGACTCACACGCTACTTCAAATCCTTACAAGACAAGAAAGAAATCGAATTTATAGCCAGATATGAATGTTTTATGAATTTCATACGGGACTACTTACTTACCTAAAGTTCACTTTTTTCTTAAGCCAAAAGTGATTCAATCCACTAGTGCAACTGAAGGACTCTTCTGAACCGGAACAAGAAAGAGCTCATAACCACTGCTTGTGAACAGCTCTCCTCAACTTAAGGCGCACCTACTCTTACTAGAAGTCTAGTCTCTCTCAGGTCCAGTTTCGATCTCTAACTAACTTACAACATAGAATAGGCCGGAAGAGAGATATTCAGAAAACCCGATTTCCTTTTTCAAATCCTGACTCAAAAGAGAAAAGAAGACCGGACTAAAATAGAACTGATTCGACGATTGAACTTTACTTTTATATCCAGATTGGAACTGGACTTAAACTTGGATCCTGCTTAGGGCCGGCTTTCACTCCACTTTCACTTTCATATCAGGAATGTCGACTTGCACTTGCAATATCGAATTGGATTTTCCTCCATCCTTGTTCCTGGCTTATATTCACATAGGCCACTCATAAGAATAAGACGTTCAACTCCCTAAAACACGTGTAATTGAGAGAGTCAGAATATCTGTGCCTTGGGTAAATGTAAATGCCTACCTTCAGGAGAAGATTACCGAATGAGTTTCAAACCTGTCCTCTGCGCTTTCCAAGATATTTAGGGAAAAGGGCCTTGTCGGCCACCGGACGGAACGCATCGTCAATTTCCATTAAAGGGTCCTCGCCTTGGACTTAGTTGGAAAGGTAGGTGTTCGGCATGTCCCTTGCTTGCGAACTTCTTTAGTAGGGCGGTTTAGAGGTCCCATTCCTCACGCTTACCGTTGTCCCCAGACTTCACTCTTTCAACACTTGTATACTTTTTTAAAGACTCAGGCATGCCTCTGTCCCTGTCTCCAAGTGTGTGCCGATTCACTGAGTGAATCTTACCGCTGGAGTCCCTATCTCTTAAAGCCCTATCAGACTTCCCCTTGTTTGCTGATTGAAGGTAAAGCCTTCCTTTTAATTTAAGGGCGTTTAGGATAAACTAGACAAATTCAGCTTCTTTCTCGACATTGACGACAACCTACTCTTCGCGGCAGGAAAGCGCCTAGGAATTTGCCGCTCCAATAAGCGGAAGGATAACCTAATGGCGAAGCAATACCAGATGCTTCAAAGCAGCCGTTTGGAGATTGACAATGGATGATTCAACCTCTAGAACTCAGATGAAACCGTCAAATCAATATAGAAAGACTAGTGCCATCTCCGCTTACTATTGAAAGAAAGACAAGTGGCACCCACCTTTCACTATTATACTCGGGACTTCTTCTCTAGGCTATTCTCTGGGGTGAATCTTCTGCTTACTCTTCTGCCTAATATATTTATAACGGGGATTTCCGCCTTTAACCCTCAAGCTAAGCTTATTCGCCCTTCCCTTCTTGAAACTTATTCTAGAAAACTCTTCCCTAAACTGACTATTCTAGTTATAAGGGAAGCCTTAACAGAAAGGAATTCCAGATCGGTTATTACATCTACGCTGACTCTAGGCTATAACTATTAGGGGCTGACTATTCTCTAGTTCGCTAGGCATTCTAGACTGAATCTTATAGTAGGGAAGGAAAGCCCTTTCTTCTTTTCTTAAAGCAGGAGCGCACGCAGTCTTAATTGATTCAACTCTCTTTATTCAAAAAAAAACCTTATTGCTAACAGAGCCTATTATCTTACTCGACTCCTCTAATGTAAAATGAAAGTACTATACTACTTTAAAATAAAGATAGCTACTCCTCCTAGTCTGACTGCTTACATTTTTCCAGGAGTTCAAGACTAAGGGAAGTTTACCACGGGAGTTGACCGGGTGCTAGCTGAGTCAGATGATGTGTTCCATTAGAGCTTGATGCCGCTTGTTCTTGAATATGACATCTTGGGCTTGCTTTTTTTTCGATCTGAGCGCGGAACATGGTGTCACGCTCTCATCCGCAGCGGGCAATTAAGCAATAGCGGATAATTGAGCAACAGAAAGTGGTTCAGCTTCAGCATCTGATGAAGTAAAATTTTAGTATCTACTACTAAAGGGATGGTACCAGATACTGACTCAGTGGCAGAAGTTTGATCATCTACAGCAGAAAGCTCAGTAAATAAAATAATCCCCGCTCCTCTAGTGCCTAGTGAGACTATCTAGCTACGGGCCTTCTTTTCCAATGAATACTCCCCGGGGAAGGGTCTTATCGGGTGGAAAGAGGTCTTATCCGTATTACTTGCAAATGGGCCCGAGAATGTCTGACTTCCTTGACTGCTGACGTTCCCGATTAGCTCTTTCTTAGTAGATATAAAGGATAATTTAAAGAAAAAGTCAAAGCCCCTAATGGCAACTTGAGAGGCATCTTAAAGGTGCCACCGGCTGACTTCCTATTTCTTCTCTGGGCTCAAGAAAGACGATTCTATCCAATTTCCCTGTTAAGCATATGTATGGTCTTATAGTTTTTTCCTTTTTAAGTATCTGCTCTTCCCTTCAATAGTGAGCGCGGACGGAACCGAAAGTTCAGTTACTTTTGCTGCCTAGCTCCCTGAAAACAAAGTTCGAATTGCTTGTGTTACCGCTAATAGTCAGTTTGGGTGGCACTTGCCGAGACATTCCCTGTCTTGATTTTTTCTTTCTATAAAGGAAGAAGGATCAATCATTGTCGCTACGGGCGTTCCTGCTTAATATAGCTGTTGTAGCAGTTGTAGCTCTTCCGAAGTCTGAAAAGACTGACAGCGTTGGGAATGAGCTTCTTTGTGGCAGACTTCGGTATCGAAAAATGTGGCTTTTGAGCCTAGGATTTCTATATCTACTTTCATTCACTCCCCACTTGAAAGTCGAATTAGGTCAACTAATCGAGACTTATTTTACAGGTCTTAATCCCTTAATGAGATTACTTTAACACAAGCTGAAGCTTAAAAGAAGATGGCCATAGTTGTGAGATCCTAGCCAGAGAAGAGCAAGAGAAGCTATTTTCAAGGAAGTTATGGACTGGAATCAGAGATTGGATGAACATCCGAAACAGAGAGGAAAAGAGGAAGCAAACAAGGCTAGCTCACGAAAGAAAGCCTTGCAACTGCGCTAATAAGGGCACATCCGCTTTCTCTGTATGGGGATTATGGAGTAGCACTGATCGACAGGAAGGGCTCCAATTATTAGACGGAAAAGAAGATGCAAAAGCTTTCGCACTTATTTTATTCGCATATACTTTTTTTATTTTTATTTTGAACTTGTATTCTATATAAGTCTTAGTTAATAGTAGAGCTCCGCTGGACTAAGCGAGGCAGTACTCTGAGCTATATCCGAGACCATTAGCATTAGTTCCCCTCTCATCAAAGCTTCCGAACTTGCCAAGAAAGGGCCTATTCCTACAGTACAAGTCTCTCAACTAACTCAAGCACTAAAGAGAGGTGAAGCAGAATATCGATAGACAATAGACCAAGGAGCGAAAACCACTCAGTTACTTGCTAAATCGAAGAGAGCAGAAGGAGGAAAGCGAAGAGATGAGCACTTTTCAAGCAGCTTTCCTTAACGAAGTCATCCATGTGACCAATGCACGCTTCAAAGAAAGCAAAGAGGATGCTCACTAGCAGCTCAAGAGGATTGAAGACCAAGGCAGGGCTCTTGTTGACAAAGAAGGTCTAAAAAGGCAACGCATTTGAAGGTAACCGCCCTACTAGTATAGTAGAAAGACCTATCGGACCTGTGAAAGTCTCGTTTTTGACTAAACTAAGAAAGACGGGCTTTGCTGCGACGAGGATGCCTTTTTTAATCAGCCAACGTCAAGACCTGCAACAGAGTCCTACCACGTTAAGGGAGCACCCAACTTGCTTGTTGACACGTGAGGGGAAATAGGAGTCTGAGGTGGCAGGATTGACCACTAGAGCCCTATGGTAGTGATGGTTGGTCCCACTACTCCTTCGAGTGCCTTTTGCGCTTAGCGTCGGAAAGAGGTTACAGCGAAGGTGCTAAAACCTAAAATTCAATTTATTGAGGATGGACGGCCTGGCAACTCCTGAAGGAGAACTAGGCAGGACGATCTCCCGGAGCTCTAAATTGTTGTGGTACGGCTAGGGGTAGACGCAAGTGTGAGGTACTGCATTGGCATTCTAAGCAGTGTTTCCCGGTAGCTGAGGAAGCCCCTTCTACTCTACATTCTCAAAGCCCGTACCCGTACCGAAGAGACCAGACCTTGGGAAGGCATCACTTATGCTAGAAGGCTTCACAGTCCTCCTTACTAGCAGCCCAGATCTGTTTTGTGCTCGGCTTGATGCCATCTCAGATGTCCATTCAAGTAGCCTGCCTACCCTATTTTCTCTTAGAGAAGGGGCCTAGCGTGCCAATGATTTTGCTACAACTACTGTGATTTCCACTGCTGCTCCTTCTTTTGCTACCTTGCGGAAGTCTTACTGCTAATGTCCTAAGCCCCTAAGGCCTAAGCGGGGAAGGAGGAAGAATAGCGTTCTAGTGCCCTATTTGTCTAATAATTATTCGAAAATTCCCCCCATAGAAAGCAAGAAGACAGACATACTAATACAATAGAAGATGGAACAAGCATAAGGATGAGCGCGCTAGCGCGAAAGCCGTTGCGCGTTAGGCTCCGCGCATCCGTTTTCTTGCTGATTCTATAACAGAATAAGGGAAAGCAGTTTCCACAGTTTCAAAGAAAGAAAAAGACTTCTCTTGTGACCCAGGCCCGGGAGTTAATCAATTTCCTCTGATACGACTTCGAAGAATGGTCGGACTTCTTACTTAAAGACATTTGACCCAAGAAGGTCAGCTTCTTACCCAAAAGATCAATTTTGAATTGCTTAGGCAAAAGAAGGTGAGTACACTTCACTCGATATCGAATACTCAACAGACAGGCAGACCGGATGAAAAGGAAGAAGAAATCGCCAATGCTGATACAAAAGGAAACCCGTAACCGCGCTTTCACTTAAAAACTGAAGGGAATGAGCCGAGGCCAGGAACTTAACTACCAGCTTTCGGGTCAGGAGGGAAACTAACTAAAGCAAGGGCAAAGGCTTCCCCGATTGTTAGAACTCCTTGGACCATTGGAAGGCTTATCGGATTAGGCAGCTGAAAAGGCTGAGACGATAGGCTTTGATTCATCAGTTTTAGGCCTTAGACGAGAGGGAATCTTAATTTCCAGTTTCCCTCATAAAGAAATGCACCACTTTTACAGACTGGACTAAGAGATGTAATATCATAGGATATTTCACCTTCTCCGACATAGACCATTTCGAATGATAGCGGAATGACTCAAGGCTAAGGCATTGGGCCAAGCAGCAAGAATAAGAACATAGGGCTATGGTGCTAGACCCGGAGCTCGATCTGATACCCTTACTTTCAGGCTAAAGGAAAGCTATTCGCCAAGCTAATTGAATAAGTTTTGAGAGTGAAGACTATATTGGTACTTTCTTAAGAGTGAATCGTAGCTGTGAATTTCCCAAGTGGTATAGATCGTCGACAGCACGAACCGCTAGTTGGTCTTCTTGTGGTAAAGGGTATTGGAGGGAGGTTGGCAACTCACTTCCCATCCCATTGACTTCTTCCCCGCTCAGCTGAAAGAGAAAGGATGGTGTGCAGTTAGCAGCTAGAAGTTGTTCTCAGTAAAGTAGTTAGGTTTTGTACTAGCTGTAGCTGTTATCAGTAGTACTAAGCTGTGAAGTGGTAATCCGTTGTTCTCAGTCCATCTGAGTGGTAAGAAGTAGTTCTTCTCAGCGGCTCATTATAACGAAGAAATATCTTTCTCGGTGGTTGGCGGGGGACTTCCCATTCCTTGCCCTACTTCCGCGTACAACAGAGAGAGCTGACAGAGGAAGAGCAGCGAGAGAAAGCGGAAGGACAGGCTGTTGTCAAGTTATCAGCAGTGGAGCCAGAGATGGGTTTTTATTTTAAGTCGATCGATTGCGGGCGGGTGTGAAAAGAAGGAATTTTGTTAAGGAATGCTGCCCGAAAGGCACCGTCAGGAAGAGGCACAAGTGAGAAAGAGAGCTTTTTTGCGTATAAAGCTGATCACACACTTTCCTTCTCATGGGGGAAATCAACAATATTATATAGGTAAGAAGTGAGAAGAGGGGGAAATTTCTCATTCATCGACGTGGTATAGTAAACCAGCGCCCTTACTAACTTTTCGGACTACTTTCTCTGAGGTGAGAAGAGTACCGAGAGGACAAGTGAACAGAGGGCTGAGATCACCACAGATCATCAGAAGGTTATAAGACAGGTCAGATGAAGCTCAAAGTACAGCCAAAGAGCCATACTTGGGGCACCCACCAACCAGGGTATTCTCAGCCGCCCCTTTCATCGAGTTACCCGGCTCAACCTATGACGAGCCCCCTTCACCAAAGCAGCTACAACCTCCCTATGCCAAGTCAACCAGATCCTACCCTATACCATACCCATTTAGGATCTCCTAGAATTGCCAGTTCCCATTCCCAGGCTAGACCAATTCAAGAAGCTCCATTCATGCCCACCTGAAGGTCTAAAGAAGAGTTTGATCGCTACATTAGGGACCTAGTTCAAGGCGCCGCATCTCAGCCCTTCTCAATAGAATCCATGTGCCATTGCCTGAATGTCAATCTTCCCCATTGGTATAAGATCCCAAAATTCAAAAAGTTTAATGGGAAGGGAGACCCTCAGCATCACTTGAGGCTCTTCGTCAATGAGACTCTCCCGGAGAAGGACAACAAAATTTTTCTCTTCCAGAAGAGTCTAGAAGGAGATGCCGCAATGTGGGTTGGGAGCCTACCCGTTGGAAGCTTCACCACATTTGAAGAGTTGGCAGCCAAGTTCATGAGCCAATACTCCTACCTTACCAGCACCTACCATATCAGACCTTCAAGACAATTTTCATTGCCGCTGTGAATACGTCCAAACCTTTATAGGCCGGTTTAGAGAACTCCTAGTGAAAACCGAGGTCGTGATACCCGAATCCCAAGCTGTCCAGATGATCATCCAAAACCTCAGAGACCCTCTCCGCGCCCTTATGCTGCTAGGACCTGTCCCCACCTATATCGAGCTCTATGAGAGAGCATCCCAACTCGAGAGGAACGAAGTAACTCGACTGTTAAGGAGAGGAACTTGAAAGAATGCTTGGTTCCATGTTTTCGACCAATGCTGCTAATTCCCCTCCTCCTCCATCTGGAAGCAGTTACAAGAATAAGAATGGCCAAGCCTGGCTGGGTCCAACCAAATCAACACTCTTTCCCAGCAAGGCCAAAAGGTAACGGGAGGAGAGGCAAAAAGAAGCAGAATACTTTAAGTGAGTTAAAAAAAAAAGAAGTAAAAAGAGCTTACAAAACATGGAGTTAATGTAGTTAAAGCAATAAATCCATACGGGAATAGACTCTGAGCCGAATACACCTTTTCTAGTGAGTTTATATATTCCCCTTTTGCCTTCTGTTCTTGCTTTCCGTTACCACCTCCTCAGGAGATTATTCTGCTGTACTATTTCTTTCCACCGGATTATTCCGCTGTTCAAAGCAGAGTATGCGTCTAGCCTACACTTCGGAAGTCATTTAGTATTATATTATGTCGGCCTTTCCACGACCTCTGCTTTGCGTGTAGTCGGCTGGTCAACTATTTCATTCTATATCGCATTCCTTTGAGTATTTTACCTTACGTTGCAGGAGTCTTCGACCCTTGCTTTGTTGAGGATCGGTACGGCCCTTGCTTCGGATGCCTTCCCTTGCTTTAACATAGTATCTGTGATCATATACCACATTATTACTTTAGAAAATTGATTAGAGAACAGGTCCATTGCTAATGCCTTTTTTGTGGTTCCCAATCGATATGGAGATGGAGGTGTAGGGGACACCTTATTCACTTTCTGGCACTTCCCTTTACGTCTATCCGCCCCTCACTGGAAGCCATATCTTCTACACTTGTTTGGATAAGATTCCCTGAGATGCCTGTGGAATTTTTCCAAGAAGAGCTACTCATGCGCATTGGCAATCGGATTGGTCGTGCGGTCAAGGTGGATGAAACAACAATGGCGGCGTCTAGAGGACGATATGCACGGGTCTGTGTAGAAGTAGACCTAACTAAGCCGTTGGTTTCCATGATTACGCTTCTAGGGTTTGCTCAAGCGGTTGAGTATGAAGGCTTGCATCAAATATGCTTTGATTGTGGGAAGTACGGTCAGAAGAAGATTAGCGCTCAGACTCAGAAAGAGAATCCGCTGTGAAGTATTAAGCTGTGGGACGTCAATGAGAGACCTTCTTTCCTCGGGAAGAGAGTCGACAAAGCGAGCTTACAGAGTGAAAAGAAAGTCCAGTTGTAGAGGATTTTTGAAAAGCTACCCCACTATCAAGAAGCTCCGATAGTATCGACCGGAGCAATGAAGCTGAGAAGCTAAGCTTGACCTACGCGGTGAAGAAGCGGAAAAAAGAAGAAATTCACCTTCGACCCTCTATTCATGAGTCTCTTGTCTTGACTCCGCTGAAGCAGCCCTTCAATGTTTTCTCCTTGTTGGAGAAGATGACTATACTATATAGAAGAAAGTATAACATTCTACCGTATCCTTCACGACAACTAATAGTTCTAATTCCTTCGCTATTGGAACTATGATTCCCCTCTTGTCTCAAACTGTGGTATAGACGGAGCCCTCCCGTCTAAAATCCAGAAAAGGGTAGCTAGTGCCCCTAATCGAATGACTTGAAACACTTCTACGTAAGAAGCACTATTGGATTGTTTTTCTCGTCTAAGAACCAGAAAGGCATCTACCGCTTGATTGAACAATTAGCCAAAGAAGAAGACCGGCAATGGAGACAGCAGTTCCTACGAGTACTCTAGCAGCGCCTTCAACAGGAAAGAAAGTAATCGACAGCACTAAAGCAGCCTCACCACCAAGAGTGCATTAAAGCTGTTAACACTGAATCTAGGATGTCTAAGACAGATAGAGTTACAGAGGGTTGAGAGCAGGGCTTAGAGATAGATGGAGAAAGCTCCCCTGGTCCCGATGGCTTCCCAGGAAGCTTCTGTTGGCATGTCATAGGCAGTGACGTTT